>SZWC01004426.1:0-11444 GCA_023375785.1 Penium margaritaceum
CGACGTGCTCCATAAGCGCTTCGCCATCGGCCACATTACCTCTCACGTAGTGGCACTGGCGTTTGACATGTTCATTTTGACCATGTAGGGTAGGATATTCACTCAGTGCAATGGTGCTCTCGTTGTCACAGTTCAGAGTCTTTGGTTCCAGCCGATCGAAGCCCAGTTCACCCAAGAGCATACGGATCCAAACTGCTTCCCTCGTAGCTTTGCTTGCAACAATGTACTCTGCTCCAGTTGAGGAAAATTCCACCACAGATTTCTTCTTGGACCGCCAGCTCACGATACCTCCAGCCAAAAGGAACACGTTCCCTGATGTGGGCTTGTTTGTTGTTTTGTCTCAGGACAGATCACAATCACAGTAGCCAGTGAGAGTCACGGTGGCTCGTGGTGTTTAGCGAATCTTCATTGCAGAGTAGCACCGTATACACTTGATGCAGCTCTTGGCCTGGAGTACAGGGGCCTTGGTCGGTGCTTTGCAGCTTTGGCTGAGGAGGCCAACTGCGTAGGACAAGTTGGGACGTGTCCCAATGAATGCATACATGAGCGATCCCACCAGGCTGGAATATGTCTGAGCATCAGCCACCTCGGCCAGCATATCTGCAGTCACGCTGTTGGTAAGGCCGTGGTCAAGTGTGAGTGGCATGGCCATTAGCCGAGGTTGGTCCAGGCCAGACTTGGAGGCCATGCATTTGCCATATGAGTCCTGTAACAGAGTGACAGCAGAGGCATCTTGGCAGACCTGGATGCCGAGGCAGTACTTTAGCGGACCCATGTCTGTCATCTCAGAGGTCGTGGACAGTGCCTGCTTTAAGGTAGTGATTTCAGCCATGTCACTGCCGGACAAGATGAGATCGTTGACGTAGAGGATCACACCAAGATGGCCCTTGTAGTATATACAATGATCAGAGTGCAGTTGGTGCAGTTCGTGATGAAGGAATATGTCATGTATCTTCTTGTTCCACTGCCGTGGAGTGAGCCTGATTGAGACCGTAGATGGCTTTGCACAACATGCACACCAAGTTTTCCTCCACTGGTTCCTTAAAGCCCTTCGGTTGAGACATGAACACCTCCTCTTCCAAGTCACCATTCAGGGGGGTATACTTGACATCCATTTGATGTAGGTGCCACCCTTGACTTGCAGCAAGCGCCATGATAACACAAATGGAAGAATACTTGGCCACGGGGGAAGAAGTGTCACAGTATTTGACACCGTGAACCTGACTGAAACCGCGAGCCACAAGACGCGCCTTGTAGCGGCAAGGCTTGCCATCAGCATCCAGCTTGGTCTTGAAGATCCATTTGCAGGTGACAACCAGTGTACCTGGAGGAAGTGGATCAAGCTCCCAGGTGCCCTGCTTGAGGAGTTGTTCAAATGCTTCAACAGCAGCAGCCTGCCAGTCAGCAGCATAAGGGCGAGAGAGAGCATCACGATAGCTGACAGGGTCAATAATCTGGGTCACAAGAGGCACATCAAGGAGGTCAAAAGGGGAGTTGGCGTCTTCCAGAACCGCTGCAAGCTCAGCAAAGCCCGCGAAGCAGGAAAAACGGCGGGGCGGCTGGCGGGGTTGCCAACCGTGAGGAAGGCGCGGGTTCGGACGCGGTTGTCGTTCAAGTGGAGGGACAACAGGTAGATGAGGTACCACGGGTGGTAGAACACCATAGTGTTCATTCGGCGCGAGATCCACATGAACCTTCTCGACATGCGAAAGAGGTGGGTCGTCGATGGCGATGGTGGTCCACTCTAGTTTTGGAAGGGATGGTGCAGGTGCTTGTGGAGAGGAATGACGGTGCTCATCAAAGTGCACACTGCGAATGCAAAAGATGGTCTTGGTTTGTGGATCATAGAGCATGTAAGCTTGGCCAGTTGCCTCGTACCCAACAAGGATGCCCCTTTGGTAATGAGGGAAATGTTTCTTCCGGAATGTGGGATGGACCCAAGCATAGTTGGCACAGCTGAAGACGCGAAGGTAGCTGATGTCTGGCCAGTGGCCTGTCCAGGCTTTGAACGGGGAGATAGCATGGGGCAGCTGACGGCAGTACATGAGGTTGTGAATGCGTGCTGCGGTGTTGATGGCCTCCGCCCTAAATGTAGGGGGAAGGTTGGCATCATGCAGAATGGAACTGGCCTTGTCCAAAAGGGTCCGATTCATACGTTATGCCTTACCATTCTCCTGCGGAGTGAGAGGTACTGTGGCCTCTTGGCAGATGCCCTTTGTTTTGTACAAGGAGCTGAGGGTGTAGTCAAATAACTCTGTACCGTTGTCAGAGCGGAACCGTTTGATAGTGAGGCCTGATTCATTCTCAACCAGTTTGGTCCAGGAGATGATGATGTCTGCAACTTCAGATTTATGTCGGACAAAACAAACCCACGTGTAGCGAGTCCGATCATCAACAAGGACTAGGAAATACTGCTTCCCTGACAGTGAGTGAATTTTGATGTAGCAGAGGTCCATGTGAATCAGCTCCAACTTTGCTGTAGTTCTGGCAGGGGGATGGCTGTCAAAGGAGTCTTGACGTTGCTTGCCAGCCAGGCAGCCCTCGCAGACGCTTCCAGGGGTTGGAGCAGTGAGAGGAGCTGGCAGAGAGTGTGCCTTGTTCTTTTGAGACATATTGGCCAACGTTGAATAGCCAATGTGTTCCCATATGCGATGCCAGAGTTAAGCTATGGACTGTGTGCCAGTGGGTGAGGATGAAGTCTGTGGAGCATCATGTGATGTAGCAGCAGCAAAAACCAGTTCGGGCTGCGAGTGATCTGGTGCTTCATCCACAGTGTGAAGTATGGTCAGGTTTCCTCTGCGACGTACACCAGCTGCCAGATTGCCTTTTGAAGTATAGACCTTGCAGCTGTTCTTGAGGTCAAAGATGACTTGATAGCCTTCGTCGTTCAGCTTCGTCACACTGAGAAGAGTTGCGGAGAGATCAAGAACATATAGGAAATCCTTCAGTAATCTTGAAACTGGCTATCCCTTGAGGTTGATAGTGATATTGACAGTGCCTGTTCCTGTTGCTGGGATAATCTTACCATCACCCAGGCGGACTGCATTTGAAGGATTCCACGGGGTTAGTTTGGTGAACCACTTTGTGTTGTTGGTCATGTGACATGTACAACCAGAGTCAACAATCCAAGCCAGTATACCGGCTGCCAAGAGAAAAGCGCTTTCAATGGAGCATAACACGAGTTCCTCCATGGCCAGTTCTCCAGACCGCCTTAAATCTGGTTCACCACCTGATGGAGTTGGTTCATCAAGGTCATCAAATGTCAGGTCATGATCAGCCTCCAAGCTTCTCAGAGTAGGTGGGGATGGTGATGCTGGAGGTGATGGTGAGGAGTTGCTGTGTGCATCTTGTGCAAGCATGGCCTGTTGAGACTGCGGTCTGAATTTGCTCCGTTTGGACAGAAACGGTTTATGTACCTAAGATTGCCGCAGTTCCAGCACTGGACATGAGCCATGGCTCGCGTTCTTGGAAGTTGGGTTGGAAGTTGGGTTGGAAGTTGGGCTGGAAGTTGGGTTGGAAGTTGGGTTGGAAGTTGGATTGAAAGTTGGGTTGAACGTTGGGCTGGAAGTCGGGTTGGAAGTTGGGTTGGAAGTTGGGCTGGAAATTGGGTTGGAAGTTGGGTTGGAATCTGGGCTGGAAGTTGGGTTGGAAGTTGGGTTGGAAGTTGGATTGGATGTCGGGTTGGAGGTTGGGTCGGAAGTTGAAGTTGGAGTTGGGTTGGAAGTTGGTTTGAAAGTTGGGTTGGAAGCTGGGCTGGAGGCTGGATTGGAAGTTGGGTTGTAAGTTGGGTTGAAATGTGTGTTCCGAGTTGGGATGGAAGTTGGGTTGGAACTTGGATTGGAAGTAAGGTTGGAAGTTGGGATGAAAGTTGGGATGGAATTTGGGTTGGAAGCTGGGTTGGAAGTTTGGTTGAGAGTTGGATTGGAAGTTGGACTGGAAATTGGGTTGGTGGTTGGGTCGAAAGTTGGGTTGGAAGTTGGGTTGGAAGTTGGGTTGAAGTTGGGTTGGAAGTTGGGTTGGAAGTTGGGATGGAAGTTGAGATGGAGGTTGGGATGGAAGTTGAGATGGAAGTTGGGATGGAAGTTGGGTTGGAGGTTGTGTTAGAAGTTGGCTTGAAAGTTGGGTTGGAAGTTGGGTTGAACGTTGGGTTGCAAGTTGGGTTGAAGTTAGGTTGAAAGTTGGGTTAGAAGTTGGGTTGAAAGTTGGGTTGGAAGCTGGGTTGGATGCTGGGTTGGAAGTTGGGTATGAATTTGGGCTGGAAGCTGGATTGGAAGCTGGGTTGGAAGTTGGGTTCAAACTTGGGTTGGGAGTTGGGTTGGAATTTGAGTTGGAAGTTGGGATGGAAGTTGGGATGAAAGGTGGGTTGCATGTTTGGTTGGAAGTTGAGTTGGAAGTTGGGTTGGAAGTTTGGTTGGAAGTTGGATTGGAAGACGGACTGTACGTTGGGTTCAAAGTTGGATTGTACGTTAGGGTGGAAGTTGGGCTGGAAGCTGGGTTGGAAGTTGGGTTGAAAGTTGGGATGGAAGTTGGGATGGAAGTTGGGATGGAAGTTGGGTCGGAAGTTGGGTTGGAAGTTGGGTTGGAAGTTGGGTTGGATGTTGGGTTGGAAGTTGGGTTGGAAGTTGGGTTGGATGTTGGGTTGGAAGTTGGGCTGGAAGTTGGGTTGAAAGTTGGGTTGGAAGCTGGGTGTTTCTGACTACTGTTTTTCTGACCAGTGTGTTCCTGACCACTGTGTTTCTGACCAGTGTGTTTCTGACCACTGTGTTTCTGACCACTGTGTGTCTGACCACTGTGTTTCTGACCAGTGCGAGTCTGACCATTGTGTTTCTGACCAGTGTGTTTCTGACCAGTGTGTTTATGACCAGTGTGTTTATGACCAGTGTGTTTATGACCACTGTATTTCTTACCACTGTGTTGCTGATCACTGTGATTCTGACCACTGTGTATCTGACCACTGTGTTTCTGACCACTGTGTTGCTGAACACTGTGTTTCTGACCACTGTATTTCTGACCAGTGTGTTTCTGACCAGTGTGTTCCTGACCAGTGTGTGTCTGACCAATGTGTTTCTGACCAGTGAGTTTCTGACCACTACAAGTCTGACCACTGTGTTTCTGACTAGTGTGTGTATGACCACTGTGTTTCTGACCAGCGTATTTCTGACCACTGTGTTTCGGACCAGTGTGTTTCTGACCAGTGTGTTCCTGACCAGTGTGTGTCTGACCAATGTGTTTCTGACCAGTGAGTTTCTGACCACTACAAGTCTGACCACTGTGTTTCTGACTAGTGTGTGTATGACCACTGTGTTTCTGACCAGCGTATTTCTGACCACTGTGTTTCGGACCAGTGTGTTTCTGACCAGTGTGTTCCTGACCAGTGTGTGTCTGACCAATGTGTTTCTGACCAGTGAGTTTCTGACCACTACAAGTCTGACCACTGTGTTTCTGACTAGTGTGTGTATGACCACTGTGTTTCTGACCAGCGTATTTCTGACCACTGTGTTTCGGACCAGTGTGTTTCTGACCAGTGTGTTCCTGACCAGTGTGTGTCTGACCAATGTGTTTCTGACCAGTGAGTTTCTGACCACTACAAGTCTGACCACTGTGTTTCTGACTAGTGTGTGTATGACCACTGTGTTTCTGACCAGCGTATTTCTGACCACTGTGTTTCGGACCAGTGTGTTTCTGACCAGTGTGTTCCTGACCAGTGTGTGTCTGACCAATGTGTTTCTGACCAGTGAGTTTCTGACCACTACAAGTCTGACCACTGTGTTTCTGACTAGTGTGTGTATGACCACTGTGTTTCTGACCAGCGTATTTCTGACCACTGTGTTTCGGACCAGTGTGTTTCTGACCAGTGTGTTCCTGACCAGTGTGTGTCTGACCAATGTGTTTCTGACCAGTGAGTTTCTGACCACTACAAGTCTGACCACTGTGTTTCTGACTAGTGTGTGTATGACCACTGTGTTTCTGACCAGCGTATTTCTGACCACTGTGTTTCGGACCAGTGTGTTTCTGACCAGTGTGTTCCTGACCAGTGTGTGTCTGACCAATGTGTTTCTGACCAGTGAGTTTCTGACCACTACAAGTCTGACCACTGTGTTTCTGACTAGTGTGTGTATGACCACTGTGTTTCTGACCAGCGTATTTCTGACCACTGTGTTTCGGACCAGTGTGTTTCTGACCAGTGTGTTCCTGACCAGTGTGTGTCTGACCAATGTGTTTCTGACCAGTGAGTTTCTGACCACTACAAGTCTGACCACTGTGTTTCTGACTAGTGTGTGTATGACCACTGTGTTTCTGACCAGCGTATTTCTGACCACTGTGTTTCGGACCAGTGTGTTTCTGACCAGTGTGTTCCTGACCAGTGTGTGTCTGACCAATGTGTTTCTGACCAGTGAGTTTCTGACCACTACAAGTCTGACCACTGTGTTTCTGACTAGTGTGTGTATGACCACTGTGTTTCTGACCAGCGTATTTCTGACCACTGTGTTTCGGACCAGTGTGTTTCTGACCAGTGTGTTCCTGACCAGTGTGTGTCTGACCAATGTGTTTCTGACCAGTGAGTTTCTGACCACTACAAGTCTGACCACTGTGTTTCTGACTAGTGTGTGTATGACCACTGTGTTTCTGACCAGCGTATTTCTGACCACTGTGTTTCGGACCAGTGTGTTTCTGACCAGTGTGTTCCTGACCAGTGTGTGTCTGACCAATGTGTTTCTGACCAGTGAGTTTCTGACCACTACAAGTCTGACCACTGTGTTTCTGACTAGTGTGTGTATGACCACTGTGTTTCTGACCAGCGTATTTCTGACCACTGTGTTTCGGACCAGTGTGTTTCTGACCAGTGTGTTCCTGACCAGTGTGTGTCTGACCAATGTGTTTCTGACCAGTGAGTTTCTGACCACTACAAGTCTGACCACTGTGTTTCTGACTAGTGTGTGTATGACCACTGTGTTTCTGACCAGCGTATTTCTGACCACTGTGTTTCGGACCAGTGTGTTTCTGACCAGTGTGTTCCTGACCAGTGTGTGTCTGACCAATGTGTTTCTGACCAGTGAGTTTCTGACCACTACAAGTCTGACCACTGTGTTTCTGACTAGTGTGTGTATGACCACTGTGTTTCTGACCAGCGTATTTCTGACCACTGTGTTTCGGACCAGTGTGTTTCTGACCAGTGTGTTCCTGACCAGTGTGTGTCTGACCAATGTGTTTCTGACCAGTGAGTTTCTGACCACTACAAGTCTGACCACTGTGTTTCTGACTAGTGTGTGTATGACCACTGTGTTTCTGACCAGCGTATTTCTGACCACTGTGTTTCGGACCAGTGTGTTTCTGACCAGTGTGTTCCTGACCAGTGTGTGTCTGACCAATGTGTTTCTGACCAGTGAGTTTCTGACCACTACAAGTCTGACCACTGTGTTTCTGACTAGTGTGTGTATGACCACTGTGTTTCTGACCAGCGTATTTCTGACCACTGTGTTTCGGACCAGTGTGTTTCTGACCAGTGTGTTCCTGACCAGTGTGTGTCTGACCAATGTGTTTCTGACCAGTGAGTTTCTGACCACTACAAGTCTGACCACTGTGTTTCTGACTAGTGTGTGTATGACCACTGTGTTTCTGACCAGCGTATTTCTGACCACTGTGTTTCGGACCAGTGTGTTTCTGACCAGTGTGTTCCTGACCAGTGTGTGTCTGACCAATGTGTTTCTGACCAGTGTGTTTCTGACCAGTGTGTTTATGACCACTGTGTTTCGGACCACTGTGTTTCTGACTAGTGTGTTTCTGACCACTGTGTTTCTGACCAGCGTGTTTCTGACCACTGTGTTTCTGACCACTGTGTTTCTGACCAGTGTGATCCTGACCAGTGTGATCCTGACCAGTGTGTTTTTGAGCAGTGTGTTTCTGACCACTGTGTTTCTGATCACTGTGTTTCTGACCACTGTGTTTCTGACCTCTGTGTTTTTGATAACTCTGTTTACGACCAGTGTGTTCTGACCACTGTGTTTCTGACCAGTGTGTTTCTGACCAATGTGTTTATGACCCGCGGGTCTCTGACCACTGTGTTTCTGACCAGTGAGTTTCTGACCACTACAAGTCTGACCACTGTGTTTCTGACCACCGTGTTTTAGACCAGTGTGTTTCCGACAAGTGTGTTTCTGACCACTATGTTTCAGACCACTGTGTTTCTGACCACTGTGTTTCTGACCACTGTGTGTCTGACCACTGTGTTTCTGACAACTGTGTTTCTGACCAGTGTGTTTCTGGCCATTGTGTTTCTGACCAGAGTGTTTCTGACCAGTGTGTTTCTGACCAGTGTGTTTCTGACCAGTGTGTTTATGACCACTGTGCTTTTTACCACTGTGTCGCTGACCACTGTGGTTCTGACCACTGTGTTTCTGACCACTCTGTTGTTGACCACTGTGTTTCTGGCCACTCTGTTGCTGACCACTGTGTTTCTGACCACTGTGTTTCTGACCACTATGTTTATGACCACTGTGTTTCTGACCAGTGTGTTTCTGACCACTGTGTGTCTGACCACTGTGTTTCTGACTACTGTGTTTCTGACCAGTGTGTTTTTGACCATTGTGTTTCTGACCAGTGTGTTTCCGACCAGTGTGTTTCTGACCAGTGTGTTTATGACCAGTGTGTTTATGACTACTGTGTTTCTTACAACTGTGTTGCTGACCACTGTGATTCTGACCACTGTGTATCTGACCACTGTGTTTCTGACCACTGTGTTTCTGACCACTGTGTTTCTGACCAGTGTGTTTATGACTACTGTGTTTCTTACAACTGTGTTGCTGACCACTGTGATTCTGACCACTGTGTATCTGACCACTGTGTTTCTGACCACTGTGTTTCTGACCACTGTGTTTCTGACCACTGTGTTTCCGACCACTGTGTTTCTGACCACTGTGTTTCTAACCACGGTGTTTCTGACCACTGTGTTTCTGACCACTGTGTTTCTGACCACTGTGTTTCTGACCACTGTGTTCTGACTAGTGTGTGTATGACCACTGTGTTTCCCACCAGCGAGTTTCTGACCACTTTGTTCATGACCACTGTGTTTCGGACCACTGTGTTTCTGACTAGTGTGTTTGTGACCACGGTGTTTCTGACCAGCGTGTTTCTGACCACTGTGTTTCTGACTAGTGTGTTTGTGACCACGGTGTTTCTGACCAGCGTGTTTCTGACCACTGTGTTTCTGACCACTGTGTTTCTGACCACTGTGTTTCTGACCACTGTGTTTCTGACCACTGTGTTTCTGACCACTCTGTTGCTGACCACTGTGTTTCTGACCACTGTGTTTCTGACCACTATGTTTTTGACCACTGTGTTTCTGACCACTGTGTTTATGACCACTGTGTTTCTGGCTAGTGTGTTTCTGACCAGTGTGTTTTCGACCAGTGTGTTTCTGACCAGTGTGTTTCTGACCAGTGTGTTTCTAACCACTGTGTTTCTGACCACTGTGTTTACAACCAGTGTGTTTCTCACCACCGTGTTTCAGACCAGTGTGTTTATGACCACTGTGTTTATGACCAGTGTGTCTCTGACCACTATGTTTCTGACCAGTGTGTTTCAGACGAGTGTGTTTCCGACCAGTGTGTTTCTGACCATATTGTTTCTGACAAGTGTGTTTTTGACCACTGTGTTTCTGACCACTGTGTTTCTGACCACTGTGTTTCTGACCAATGTGTTTCTCACCACTGTGTTTCTGACTAGTGTGTTTCTGACCACCGTGTTTCTAACCAGCGTGTTTCAAACCACTGTGTTTCTGACCATTTTGTTTCTGACCAGAGTGTTTCTGACCACTGTGTTTCTGACCACCGTATTTCTGACCACTGTGTTCCTGACCACAGTGTTCCTGACCACTGTTTTTCTGACCACTGTGTTTCTGACCACTGTGTTTCACATCACTGTGTTTCTGACAAGTGCGTTTCTGACCACAGTGTTTCTGACCACTATGTTTCTGACCACTGTGTTTCTGACCAGTGTGTTTCAGACCACTATGTCTCTGACCACTGTGTTTCTGACCAGTGTGTTCCCCACCAGTGTGTTTCTGACAAGTGTCATCTGACTACTGCGTTTCTGACGACTGTGTTTCTGATCACTCTGTATCTGACCACTGTGTTTCTGACCACTCTGTTTCTGACCACTGTGTTTACGACCAGTGTGTTTCTGACCACTGTGTTTCTGACCAGTGTGTTTCTGACCACTGTGTTTATGACCAGTGTGTCTCTGACCACTATGTTTCTGACCAGTGTGTTTCAGGCAAGTGTGTTTCTGACCAGTGTGTTTCTGACCATATTGTTTCTGACCAGTGTGTATCTGACCAGTATGTTTCTGACCACTGTGTTTCTGACCAGTAGTTTTTGACCACGGTGTTTCTGACCAGTGTGTTTCTGGCCACTGTGTTTCTGACCAGTGTGTTTCTC
Source organism: Penium margaritaceum (assembly GCA_023375785.1). Classification (NCBI taxonomy): domain Eukaryota; kingdom Viridiplantae; phylum Streptophyta; class Zygnematophyceae; order Desmidiales; family Peniaceae; genus Penium; species Penium margaritaceum. Next base: position 10,437 of record SZWC01004426.1, read on the forward strand.
ACCGCTGTGTTTCTGACCACAGTAATCCTGACCACTGTGTTTCTGTCCACTGTGTTTCTGACCATTGTGTTTCTGACCAGTGTGTTTCTGACCATTGTGTTTCTGACCAGTGCGTTTCTGACCACTGTGTTTCTGACAGTGTGTTTCTGACCACTGTGATTCTGACCAGAGTGCTTCTGACCACTCTGTTTACGACCAGTATGTTTGTGATCACTGTGTTTCTGACCACTGTGTTTCTGACCAGTGTGCTTCTGACCAGTGTGTTTCTGACCAATTTGTTTCTGATCACTGTGTTTATGTCCAGTGTGTTTCTGACCAGTGTGCTTCTGACCAGTGTGTTTCTGACCACTGTGTTTCTGACCCCTGTGTGTATGTCCAGTGTGTTTTTGACCACTGTCTTTCTGACCACTGTGTTTCTGACCATTGTGTTTCTGACTACTATCTTTCTGACCACTGTGTTTCTGACCAGTATGTTTCTGACCAGTGCATTTCTGACCAATGTGTTTCTGACCACTGTGTTCTGAGCACTGTGTTTCTGACCGCTCTGTTTCTGACAACTGTGTTTCTAACCAGTGTGTTTCTGACCACTATCTTTCCGACAACTGTGTTTGTGACCACTGTGTTTCTGACCAGTGTGTATCTGACCACTGTGTTTCTGACCAGTGTGTTTCTGACCACTTTGTTCTGACCTGTGTGTTTTTGTTACAAGTGTATTTCTCACCACTGTGTTTCCGACCAGTGTGTCTCTGACCAATGTGTTTCTGACCAGTGTGCTTCTGACCACTGTATTTCTGACCACTGTGTTTATGACCACTGTGTTTCTGACCACTGTGCTTCTGACCAGTGTGTTTCTGACCACTGTGATTTTTACCAGTGTGTTTCTGGCCACTGTGTTTCTCACCAGTGTGTTTCTGACCACTGTGTTTCTGAGCACTGTGTTTCTGACAAGTGTGTTTCTGACCACTGTGTATATGACCACTGTGTTTCTGACCAGTGTGTTTCTGACCA
>SZWC01004426.1:15232-28632 GCA_023375785.1 Penium margaritaceum
TGTGTTTCTGACCACTGTGTTTCTGACCACTGTGTTTCTGACCAATGTGTTCGTGACCAGTGTGTTTCGGACCATTGTGTTTTTTACCACTGTGTTTCGGACCAGTGTGTTTCTGACCAGTGTGTTTCTGACCAGTGTGTTTCATGCCACTGTTCTTCTGACCACTGTGTTTCTGACCACTGTGTTTCTGACCGCTGTGTTTCTGACCCCTGTGTTTATGAGCAGTGTATTTCTGACCAGTGTGTTTTTGAACAGTGTGTTTCTGACCAGTGTGTCTCTGACCAGTGTGTTTTTGACCAGTGTGATTCTGACCACTGTATTGTTGACCACTGTGTTTCTCATCACTGTGTTTCTGACCACTGTGTTCATGACCACCGTGCTTCTGACCAGTGTGTTTTCGACCCGTGTTTTGCTGACCACTGTGTTTCTGACCAGTAAGTTTCTGACGAGTGTATTTCTGACCACTGTGTTTCTGACCACCGTGAATCTGACCACTGTGTTTCTGACCACTGTGTTCCTGACCAATGTGTTTCTGACCAGTTTGTTTCCGACCACTGTGTTTTTCACCACTGTGTTTCTGACCTGTGTGTTTCTGACCAGTGTGTTTCTAAGCAGTGTGTTTCTGGCCACTGTGTTTCTGACCACTGTGTTTCTGACCACTGTGTTTCTGACCACTGTGTTTCTGACCACTGTGTATATGAGCAGTGTATTTCTGACCAGCTTGTTTTTTACCAGTGTGTTTCTGACCAGTGTGTCTCTGACCAGTGTGCTGTTGATATGTGTGTCTTTGACCAGTGTGTTTCTGACCACTGTATTGCTGACCACTGTGTTTCTCATCATTGTGTTTCTGACCACTGTGTTTATGACCACCGTGCTTCTGACCAGTGTGTTTCTGACCACTGTGTTTCTGACCAGTGTGTTTCTGACCACTGTATTGCTGACCACTGTGTTTCTCATCATTGTGTTTCTGACCACTGTGTTTATGACCACCGTGCTTCTGACCAGTGTGTTTCTGACCACTGTGTTTATCACCAGTGTGTTTCTGACCACTATGTTTCTGACCAGCGTGTTTCTGACCAGTGTGTTTCCGACCAGGGTGTTTCTGACCAGAGTGTTTCTGACCAGTGTCTGTCTGACCACTGTGTTTCTGACCAGTGTGTTTCTGACCACTGTGTTTCTGACCACTGTGTTTCTGACCAGTGTGTTTCTGACCAGTGTGTTTCTGACCACTATGTTTCTGACCAGTGGGTTTCTGACCAGTGTGTGTCCGACCAGTGTGTTTCTGACCAGTGTGTTTCTGACCAGAGTGTTTCTGACCACTGTGTATATGACCACTGTGTTTCTGTGTTTCTGACCACTGACCAGTGTGTTTCAAAGCAGTGTGTTCTGACCACTGTGTTTCTGACCCCTGTGTTTCTGACCAGTGTGTTTCTGACCAGTGTGTTTCTGACCACTGTATTTCACCCCAGTGTGTTTCTGAACAGTGTCTTTCTGACCACTGTGTTTCTGACCAGTGTGTTTCTGACCTCTGTGTTTATGACCACTGTGTTTCTGACCAATTTGTTTCTGACCACTGTGTTTCTTACTACTGTGTTTCTGACCAATGTGTTTATGACCACTGTATTTCTGACCACTGTGTTTCTGACCAGCGTGTTTCTGAGCAGTGCATATCTGACCACTGTGTTTGTGGTCACCATGTTTCTGACCACCGTGTTTTGACCACTGTGTTTCTGACCATTGTGTTTCTGACCAGTGTGTTTATGACCACCGTGTTTCTGACCAGTGTGTTTCTGACCACTGTGTTTCTGACCAGTGTGTTTCTGACCACCGTGTTTCTGACCAGTGTGTTTCTGACCACTGTGTTTCTGACCAGTGTGTTTCTGACCACTGTGTTTCTGACCACTGTGTTTCTGACCAGTTTGTTTCTGACCAGTGTGTTCCTCACCACTGTGCTTCGGACCACTGTGTTTCTGAACATTTCGTTTCTGACCAGTGTGTTTCTGAACAGTGTTTCTGAAAAGTGTGTTTCTGTCCAGTCTGTTTCTGACCACAGTGTTTCTGATCACTGTGTTTCTCACCAGTGTGTTTCGGACCACTATGTTTCTGACCAGTGTGTTTCTGACAAGTGTGTTTCTGACCAGTGTGTTCCTGACCACAGTGTTTCTGACCAGTGTGTTTCTGACCACTGTGTTTCTGACCAGTGTGTTTCTGATCACTGTGTTTCCGGCCATTGTGTTTCTGACCAGTGTGCTTCTGACCAGTGTGTTTCTGACCACTCTTTTTCTGTTCACTGTGTTTATGTCCAGTATGTTTCTGACCGGTGTGTTCTGACCACTGTGTTTCTGACCACTGTTTTCTGGCCAGTGTGTTTCCAACCAGTGTGTTTCTGACCAGTATGTTTCTGACCGGTGTGTTCTGACCACTGTGTTTCTGACCACTGTTTTCTGGCCAGTGTGTTTCCAACCAGTGTGTTTCTGACCAGTGTGTTTCTGACCTGTGTGTCTCTGACCACAGTGTTTCTGACCAGTGTGTTTCTCACCACTGTGTTTCTGATCACTGTCTTTCTCACCGGTGTGTTTCTGACCACTATGTTTCTGACCAGTGTGTTTCTGACCAGTGTGTTTCCGACCAGGGTGTTTCTAACCACAGTGTTTCTGACCAGTGTGTTTCTGACCACGGTGTTTCTGACCAGTGTGTTTCTGAACAGTGTGCTTCTGACCACTATGTTTTTGACCACTGTGTTTCTGCCCACTGTGTCACTGACCACATTTTTTCTGAACAGTCTGCTTCTGACCAGTGTGTTTCTGACCTGTAGTTTCTGAGCACTGTGCTTCTGACCAGTGTGTTCCTGACCACTATGTTTCTGACCAGTGTGTTTCTGACCAATGTGTTTCTGACCAGTGTGTTTCTAACCACTGTGTTTCTGATCATTCGGTTTCTGATCATTGTGTTTCTGACCACTCTGTTTCTGACCAGTGTGATTCTGACCAGTGTGTTTCTGACCACTCTGTTTCTGATCACTGTGTTTATGTCCAGTGTGTTTCTGACCAGTGTGTTTCCGACCACAGTGTTTCTGACCAGTGTAATTCTGACCACTGTGTTTCTGACCAGTGTGTTTCTGACCATTGTGTTTCTGACCAATATGTTTCTAACCAGTGTGTTTCTGACCACTGTGTTTCTGACCACTCTGTTTCTGATCAATGTGTTTCTGACAACATTGTTTCTGCCCAGTGTGTTTCTGACCAGTGTGTTTCTGACCAGTAGTTTCCGACCACTGTGCTTCCGACCAGTGTGTTTCTGACCAGAGTGTTTCTGACCACCGTGTTTCTGACCACTATGTTTCTGACCACTGTGTTTCTGACCAGTGTGTTTCTGACCATTGTGTTTCTGACCAGTATGTTTCTGACCACTGTGTTTCTGACCAGTGTGTTTCTGATCACTGTGTTTCTCTCCACTATGTCTCTGACCAGTGTGCTTCTGACCAGTGTGTTTCTGACCAGTGTGCTTTTGACCAGTGTGTCTTTGACCAGTGTGTTTCTGACCACTGTATTGCTGACCACTGTGTTTCTCATCATTGTGTTTCTGACCACTGTGTTTATGACCACCGTGCTTCTGACCAGTGTGTTTCTGACCACTGTGTCTATCACCAGTGTGTTTCTGACCACTATGTTTCTGACCAGTGGGTTTCTGACCAGTGTGTGTCTGACCACTGTGTTTCGAACCAGTGTGTTTATGACCAGTGTGTTTCTGACCAGTGTGTTTCTGACCAGTAGTTTCCGACCACTGTGCTTCCGACCAGTGTGTTTCTGACCAGAGTGTTTCTGACCATTGTATTTCTCACCAGTGTGGTTCTGAACAGCGTGTTTCTGACCACTGTGTTTCCGACCGGTGTGGTTCTGACCGCTGTGTTTATGACCACTGTGTTTCTCACCAGTTTGTTTCTGACCACTGTGTTTCTTACCACTGTGTGTCTGACCAGTGTGTTTCTGACCACTGTATTTCTGACCATTGTGTTTCTGATCACTGTGTTTCTGACCACTGTGTTTATGACCATCGTGCTTCTGACCAGTGTGTTTCTGACCAGTGTGCTTTTGACCAGTGTGTCTTTGACCAGTGTGTTTCTGACCACTGTATTGCTGACCACTGTGTTTCTCATCATTGTGTTTCTGACCACTGTGTTTATGACCACCGTGCTTCTGACCAGTGTGTTTCTGACCACTGTGTCTATCACCAGTGTGTTTCTGACCACTATGTTTCTGACCAGTGGGTTTCTGACCAGTGTGTGTCTGACCACTGTGTTTCGAACCAGTGTGTTTATGACCAGTGTGTTTCTGACCAGTGTGTTTCTGACCAGTAGTTTCCGACCACTGTGCTTCCGACCAGTGTGTTTCTGACCAGAGTGTTTCTGACCACTGTGTTTCTGACCACTATGTTTCTGACCACTGTGTTTCTGACCAGTGTGTTTCTGATCACTGTGTTTCTCTCCACTATGTCTCTGACCAGTGTGCTTCTGACCAGTGTGTTTCTGACCAGTGTGCTTTTGACCATTGTGTTTCTGACCAGTGTGTATCTGACCACTGTATTGCTGACCATTGTGTTTCTGATCACTGTGTTTCTGACCACTGTGTTTATGACCATCGTGCTTCTGACCAGTGTGTTTCTGACCAGTGTGTTGCTGACCACTGTGTTTCTGACCACTGTGTTTCTGACATGTGTGTTTTTCCTACTGTGTATGTGACCGCTATGTTTTTGACCGGCGTGTTCCTGACCAGTGTGTTTCTGACGAGTGTGTTTCAGACCATTAAGTTTCTCACCACTGTGTTGCTGACCCCTGTCTTTCTGACCAGTGTGTTTCTGACCAGTGTGTTTCTGACCATTGTATTTCTCACCAGTGTGGTTCTGAACAGCGTGTTTCTGACCACTGTGTTTCCGACCGGTGTGGTTATGACCGCTGTGTTTATGACCACTGTGTTTCTCACCAGTTTGTTTCTGACCACTGTGTTTCTTACCACTGTGTGTTTGACCAGTGTGTTTCTGACCACTGTATTTCTGACCACTGTGTTTCTGAACAGCGTGTTTCTCACCAATGCGTTTCTGACCACCGTGTTTCTGATCACTGTGTGTCTGACCACCGTGTTTCTGACCACTGTGTTTCTGACCAGTGTGTTTCTGACCACTGTGTTTCTGACCACTGTGTTTCAAACCAGTGTGTTTATGACCAGTGTGTTTCTGATCACTGTGTTTCTGACCACTGTGTTTCTGACCACTGTGTATATGAGCAGTGTATTTCTGACCAGTGTGTTTTATACCAGTGTGTTTCTGACCAGTGTGTCTCTGACCAGTGTGCTTTTGACCAGTGTGTCTTTGACCAGTGTGTTTCTGACCGCTGTATTGCTGACCACTGTGTTTCTCATCATTGTGTTTCTGACCACTGTGTTTATGACCACCGTGCTTCTGACCAGTGTGTTTCTGACCACTGTGTCTATCACCAGTGTGTTTCTGACCACTATGTTTCTGACCAGTGTGTTTCTGACCGGTGTGTTTCCGACCAGTGTGTTTTTGACCAGAGAGTTTCTGACCAGTGTCTGTATGACCACTGTGTTTCTGACCAGTGTGTTTCTGACGACTGTGTTTCTGACCACTGTGTTTCTGACCAGTGTGTTTCTGACCAGTGTGTTGCTGACCACTATGTTTCTGACCAGTGGGTTTCTGACCAGTGTGTGTCCGACCACTGTGTTTCAAACCAGTGTGTTTATGACCAGTGTGTTTCTGACCAGTGTGTTTCTGACCATTGTGTTTCTGACCAGTGTGTATCTGACTACTGTATTGCTGACCATTGTGTTTCTGACCACTGTGTTTCTGACCAGTGTGTTTCTGACGACTGTGTTTCTGACCACTGTGTTTCTCACCACTGTGTTTCTTACCACTGTGTGTTTGACCAGTGTGTTTCTGACCACTGTGTCTCTAACCACTGTGTTTCTGACCAGTGTGTTTCTGACGACTGTGTTTCTGACCACTGTGTTTCTCACCACTGTGTTTCTTACCACTGTGTGTTTGACCAGTGTGTTTCTGACCACTGTGTCTCTAACCACTGTGTTTCTGACCAGTGTGTTTCTGACGACTGTGTTTCTGACCACTGTGTTTCTGACCAGTGTGTTTCTGACCATTGTGTTTCTGACCAGTGTGTATCTGACCACTGTATTGCTGACCATTGTGTTTCTGATCACTGTGTTTCTGACCACTGTGTTTATGACCATCGTGCTTCTGACCAGTGTGTTTCTGACCAGTGTGTTGCTCACCACTGTGTTTTTGACCAGTGTGCTTCTGACCACAGTGTTTATGACCACTGTGTTTCTCGTCGGTGTGTTTCTGACCACTATGCTTCTGACAAGTGTGTTTCTGACCAGTGTGTTTCCGACCAGTGTGTTTCTGACCACAGTGTTTCTGACCAGTGTGTTTCTGACCACTGTGTTTCTCGTCGGTGTGTTTCTGACCACTATGCTTCTGACAAGTGTGTTTCTGACCAGTGTGTTTCCGACCAGTGTGTTTCTGACCACAGTGTTTCTGACCAGTGTGTTTCTCACCACCGTATTTCTGATCACTGTGTTTCTCACCGGTGTGTTTCTGACCACTATGTTTCTGACCAGTGTGTTTCTGACCAGTGTGTTTCGGACCAGTGTCTTTCTGACTACAGTGTTTCTGATCAGTGTGTTTCTGACCACGGTGTTTCTGACCAGTGTGTTTCTGAACAGTGTGCTTCTGACCACTATGTTTCTGACCACTGTGTTTCTGCCCACTGTGTTTCTGACCACATTGTTTCTGAACAGTCTGTTTCTGACCAGTGTGTTTCTGACCAGTAGTTTCTGAGCACTGTGCTTCTGACCAGTGTGTTCCTGACCACTATGTTTCTGACCAGTGTGTTTCTGACAAGTGTGTTTCTGACCAGTGTGTTTCTAACCACTGTGTTTCTGACCATTCTGTTTCTGATCATTGTGTTTCAGACCACTCTGTTTCTGACCAGTGTGCTTCTGACCAGAGTGTTTCTGACCACTCTGTTTCTGATCATTGTGTTTATGTCCAGTGTGTTTCTGACCAGTGTGTTTCTGACCACAGTGTTTCTGACCAGTGTAATTCTGACCACTGTGTTTCTGACCAGTGTGTTTCTGACCATTGTGTTTCTGACCAGTATGTTTCTAACCAGTGTGTTTCTGACCACTGTGTTTCTGACCACGGTGTTTCTGATCACGGTGTTTCTGACAACAGTGTTTCTGCCCAGTGTGTTTCTGACCAGTGTGTTTCTGACCAGTAGTCTCTGACCACTGAGCTTCTGACCAGTGTGTTTCTGACCAGAGTGTTTCTGACCACCGTGTTTCAAACCACTATGTTTCTGACCACTGTGTTTCTAACCAGTGTGTTTCTGACCATTGTGTTTCTGACCAGTATGTTTCTGACCACTGTGTTTCTGACCAGTGTGTTTCTGACCACTGTGTTTCTGACCAGTGTGTTTCTGATCACTGTGTTTCTCGCCACTGTGTTTCTGACCAGTGTGTTTCTGACCACTGTGTTTCTGACCAGTGTGTTTCTGATCACTGTGTTTCTCGCCACTATGTCTCTGACCATTGTGCTTCTGTCCAGTGTTTTTCTGACCACTCTGTTTCTGATCACTGTGTTTATGTCCATTGTGTTTCTGACCAGTGTGTTTTGACCACTGTGTTTCTGACCACTGTGTTTCTGACCCCTGTGTGTCTGACCGGTGAGTTTTTGACCACTGTGTTTCTGACCACTGTGGTTCTGACCACTGTGTTGCTGACCAGTATGTTTCTGGCCACTGTGTTTCTGACCAGTGTGTGTCTGACCACTGTGTTTTTGACCACTGTGTTTCTGACATGTGTGTTTTCCTACTGTGTATATGACCACTGTGTTTTTGACCTGCGTGTTCCTGACCAGTGTGTTTCTGACGAGTGTGTTTCAGACCATTAAGATTCTCACCGCTGTGTTTCTGACCCCTGTCTTTCTGACCAGTGTGTTTCTGACCAGTGTGTTTCTGACCATTGTATTTCTCACCAGTGTGGTTCTGAACAGCGTGTTTCTGACCACTGTGTTTCCGACCAGTGTGGTTATGACTGCTGTGTTTATGACCACTGTGTTTCTGACCGTTTTTTTCTGACCACTGTGTTTCTTACCACTGTGTGTCTGACCAGTGTGTTTCTGACCACTGTATTTCTGACCCCTGTGTTTCTGACCAGCGTGTTTCTCACCAATGCGTTTCTGACCACCGTATTTCTGATCACTGTGTGTCTGACCACCGTGTTTCTGACCACTGTGTTTCTGACCATTGTGTTTCTGACCAGTGTGTTTCTGACCATTGTGTTTCTGACCAGTGTGTTTCTGACCACTGTGTCTCTGACCACTGTGTTTCTGACCAGTTTGTGTCTGACCAGTGTGTTCCTCGCCACTTTGTTTCTGACCACCGTGTTTCTGACCAGTGTGTTCCTGACCATTGTGTTTCTGACCACTGTGTTTCTGACCATTGTTTTTCTTACCACTGTGTTTCTGACCAGTGTGTTTCTGACCAGTGTATTTCTGACCACTGTGTTTCCAACCACCGTGTTTCTGGCCACTGTGTTTCTGAGCACTGTGTTTTTGGCCAATGTGTTTCTGACCAGTGTGTTTCGGACCTCTGTTTTTTTTACCACCGTGTTTCTGACCAGTGTGCTTCTGACCAGTGTGTTTCTGACCAGTGTGTTTCTGGCCACTGTGTATCTGACCACTGTGTTTCTGACAACTGTGTTTCTAACCACTGTGTTTCTGACTATTGTGTTTCTGACCACTGTGTTTATGAGCAGTGTGTTTCTGACCAGTGTGTTTTTGACCGGTGTGTTTCTGACCAGTGTGTATCTGACCACTGTATTGCCGACCATTGTGTTTCTGATCACTGTGTTTCTGACCACTGTGTTTATGACCATCCTGCTTCTGACCAGTGTGTTTCTGACCAGTGTGTTGCTGACCACTGTATTTCTGACCAGTGTGTTTCTGACCACCGTGTTTCTGACCACTGTGTTTCTCGTCGGTGTGTTTCTGACCACTATGCTTCTTACCTGTGTGTTTCTGACCACTGTGTTTCTGACCAGTGTGTTTCTGACCAGTGTGTTGCTGACCACTGTATTTCTGACCAGTGTGTTTCTGACCACCGTGTTTCTGACCACTGTGTTTCTCGTCGGTGTGTTTCTGACCACTATGCTTCTTACCTGTGTGTTTCTGACCAGTGTGTTTCTGACCACTGTGTTTCTGACCAGTGTGTTTCTGATCACTGTGTTTCTCGCCACTATGTCTCTGACCATTGTGCTTCTGTCCAGTGTGTTTCTGACCACTCTGTTTCTGATCACTGTGTTTATGTCCATTGAGTTTCTGACCAGTGTGTTTCTGACCACTGTGTTTCTGACCACTGTGTTTCTGTCCCCTGTGTGTCTGACCGGTGAGTTTTTTACCACTGTGTTTCTGACCACTGTGGTTCTGACCACTGTGTTGCTGACCAGTATGTTTCTGGCCACTGTGTTTCTGACCAGTGTGTGTCTGACCACTGTGTTTCTGACCACTGTGTGTCTGACATGTGTGTTTTTCCTACTGTGTATATGACCACTGTGTTTTTGACCTGCGTGTTCCTGACCAGTGTGTTTCTGACGAGTGTGTTTTAGACCATTAAGTTTCTCACCGCTGTGTTTCTTACCCCTGTGATTCAGACAAGTGTGTTTCTGACCAGTGTGTTTCTGACCATTGTATTTCTCACCAGTGTGGTTCTGAACTGCGTGTTTATGACCACTGTGTTTCCGACCAGTGTGGTTTTGACTGTTGTGTTTATGACCACTGTGTTTCTGACCAGTTTGTTTCTGACCACTGTGTTTCTTACCACTGTGTGTCTGACCAGTGTGTTTCTGACCACTGTATTTCTGACCCCTGTGTGTCTGACCAGCGTGTTTCTCACCAATGCGTTTCTGACCACCGTATTTCTGATCACTGTGTGTCTGACCACCGTGTTTCAGACCACTGTGTTTCTGACCATTGTGTTTCTGACCAGTGTGTTTCTGACCACTGTATTTCTGACCACTGTGTTTCAAACCAGTGTGTTTATGACCAGTATGTTTCTGACCAGTGTGTTTCTGACCATTGTGTTTCTGACCAGTGTGTTTCTGACCACTGTGTCTCTGACCACTGTGTTTCTGACCAGTTTTTGTCCGACCAGTGTGTTCCTCGCCACTTTGTTTCTGACCACCGTGTTTCTGACCAGTGTGTTCCTGACCACTGTGTTTCTGACCACTGTGTTTCTGACCATTGTTTTTCTTACCACTGTGTTTCTGACCAGTGTGTTTCTGACCTCTGTGTTTCTGACCACCGTGTTTCTGACCACTGTGTTTCTGACCAGTGTGTTTCTGACCACTGTGTTTCTGACCACTGTGTTTCTGACCATTGTTTTTCTTACCACTGTGTTTCTGACCAGTGTGTTTCTGACCAGTGTATTTCTGACCACTGTGTTTCCGACCACCGTGTTTCTGGCCACTGTGTTTCTGACCACTGTGTTTCTGACCAATGTGTTTCTGACCAGTGTTTTTCGGACCTCTGTGTTTTTTACCACTGTGTTTCTGACCAGTGTGCTTCTGACCAGTGTGTTTCTGACCAGTGTGTTTCTGGCCACTGTGTATCTGACCACTGTGTTTCTGACAACTGTGTTTCTGACCACTGTCTTTCTGACTACTGTGTTTCTGACCACTGCGTTCATGAGCAGTGTGTTTCTGACCAGTGTGTTTTTGACCGGTGTGTTTCTGACCAGTGTGTATCTGACCACTGTATTGCCGACCATTGTGTTTCTGACCACTGTGTTTCTGACCACTGTGTTTATGACCATCGTGCTTCTGACCAGTGTGTTTCTGACCAGTGTGTTCCTGACCACTGTATTTCTGACCAGTGTGTTTCTGACCACCGTGTCTCTGACCACTGTGTTTCTCATCGGTGTGTTTCTGACCACTATGCTTCTTTCCAGTGTGTTTCTGACCAGTGTGTTTCCGAACAGTGTGTTTCTGACCAGCGTGTTTCTGACCAGTGTCTTTCTGACCACTGTGTTTCTGACCAGTGTGTTTCTGACCTCTGTGTTTCTGACCACCGTGTTTCTGACCACTGTGTTTCTGACCACTTTGTTTCTGACCAGTGTGTTTCTGACCAGTGTGTTTCTGACCAGTGTCTTTCTGACCACTGTGTTTCTGACCAGTGCGTTTCTGACCTCTGTGTTTCTGACCACCGTGTTTCTGACCACTGTGTTTCTGACCAGTGTGTTTCTGACCGATGTGTTTCTGACCAGTGTGTTTCTGACCAGTGTCTTTCTGACCACTGTGTTTCTGACCAGTGCGTTTCTGACCTCTGTGTTTCTGACCACCGTGTTTCTGACCACTGTGTTTCTGACCAGTGTGTTTCTGACCGATGTGTTTCTGACCAGTGTGTTTCTGACCAGTGTCTTTCTGACCACTGTGTTTCTGACCAGTGCGTTTCTGACCTCTGTGTTTCTGACCACCGTGTTTCTGACCACTGTGTTTCTGACCAGTGTGTTTCTGACCGATGTGTTTCTGACCAGTGTGTTTCTGACCAGTGTCTTTCTGACCACTGTGTTTCTGACCAGTGCGTTTCTGACCTCTGTGTTTCTGACCACCGTGTTTCTGACCACTGTGTTTCTGACCAGTGTGTTTCTGACCGATGTGTTTCTGACCAGTGTGTTTCTGACCAGTGTCTTTCTGACCACTGTGTTTCTGACCAGTGCGTTTCTGACCTCTGTGTTTCTGACCACCGTGTTTCTGACCACTGTGTTTCTGACCAGTGTGTTTCTGACCAGTGTGTTTCTGACCACTATGTCTCTGACCACTGTGTTTCCGACCACTGTGTTTCTGACCAGTTTGTTTCTGACCAGTGTGTTTCTGACCACTGTGTTTCTGACCACCGTGTTTCTGACCACAGTGTTTTTGACCACTGTGTTTCTGACCAGTGTGTTTCTGACCATTGTGTTTCTGACCACTGTGTTTCTGACCAGTGTGTTTCTGACCACTGTGTTTCTGGCCACTGTGTTTCTCATCACTGTGTTTCTGACAACAGTGTTTCTGCCCAGTGTGTTTCTGACCAGTGTGTTTCTGACCAGTAGTTTCAGACCACTGTGCTTCTGACCAGTGTGTTTCTGACCAGAGTGTTTCTGACCACCGTGTTTCTGACCACTGTGTTTCTGACCACTGTGTTTCTGACCACTGTATTTCTGACCACTGTGCTCCTGACCACTGTGTTTCTGACCGCTGTGTTTCTAAACACCATGTTTCTGACCAGTGCGTTTCTGACCACTGTGTTTCTGACTGGTGTGTTTCTGACCAGTGTGATTCTGACCATTGTGTTTCTGACACTGTGCTTCTTACCTTTGTTTTTCTTACCACAGTGTTTCTGACCAGTGTGTTTCTGACCAGTGTATTTCTGACCACAGTGCTTCTGACCACCGTGTTTCTGACCACTGTGTTTCTGACCACTGTGTTTTCACCACTGTGTTTCTGACCACTGTGTTTCTGACCACTGTGTTTCTGACCACTGTGTTTCTGACCAGTGTGTTTCTGACCACTGTGTTGCTGACCAGTGTGTTCCTGACCAGTGTGTTTCTGACCGCTTTGTACATGACCATTGTGTTTCTGACCAGTGTGTTTCTGTTCAGTGTGTTTCTGACCACTTTGTTTGTGACCACCGTGATTCTGACCAGTGTGTTCCTTACCAGTGTGTTTCTGACCACTGTGTATATGACCACTGTGTTTCTGACCAGTGTGTTTCTGACTAGTGTGTTTCTGAGCAGTGTGTTTCAGACCAGTGTGTTTCGGACCACTGTGTTTTTGACCCCCGTGTTTCTGACCAGTGTGTTTCTGACCAGTGTGTTTCTGACCACTGTATTTCTGACCAGTGTGCTTCTGACCACTGTGTTTCTGACCACTGTGTTTCTGACCAGTTTGGTTTTGACCACTATGCTTCTTACCACTGTGTTACTGACCAGGGTGTTTTTGACCACTGTGTTTCTGACCAGTGTGTTTTTGACCACTTTGTTTATGACCACTGTGTTTCTGACCAGTGTGTTTATGACCACTGTGTTTTGACCAGGGTGTTTATGACCAGTGTTTATCCGACCAGTGTGTCTCTGACCAATATGTCTCTGACCACTGTGTTTCCGACCACTGTGTTTCTGACCAGTTTGTTTCTGACCAGTGTGTTTCTGACCACCGTGTTTCTGACCACCGTGTTTCTGACCACTGTGTTTTTGACCACTGTGTTTCTGACCAGTGTGTTTCTGACCATTGTGTTTCTGACCAGTGTGTTTCTGACCAGTGTGTTTCTGACCA
>SZWC01004426.1:69852-83046 GCA_023375785.1 Penium margaritaceum
TGTGTTTCTGACCAGTGTGTTTCTGACCATTGTGTTTCTGACCACTATGTTTCTGACCAGTGGGTTTCGGACCAGTGTGTGTCCGACCAGTGTGTTTCTGACCAGAGTGTTTCTGACCACTGTGTATATGACCACTGTGTTTCTGACCAGTGTGTTTCTGACCAGTGTGTTTCAAAGCAGTGTGTTCTGACCACTGTGTTTCTGACCCCTGTGTTTCTGACGAGTGTTTTCACTGACCAGTGTGTTTCTGACCACTGTATTTCAGACCAAAGTGTTTCTGAACAGTGTCTTTCTGACCACTGTGTTTCTGACCAGTGTGTTTCTGACCTCTGTGTTTATGACCACTGTGTTTCTGACCAATTTGTTTCTGACCACTGTGTTTCTTACCACTGTGTTTCTGACCAATGTGTTTATGACCACTGTATTTCTGACCACCGTGTTTCTGACCAGCGTGTTTCTGAGCAGTGCATATCTGACCACTGTGTTTCTGGTCACCATGTTTCTGACCACCGTGTTTTGACCACTGTGTTTCTGACCATTGTGTTTCTGACCAGTGTGTTTATGACCACCGTGTTTCTGACCAGTGTGTTTCTGACCACTGTGTTTCTGACCAGTGTGTTTCTGATCACTGTGTTTCTGACCAGTGTGTTTCTGACCAGTGTGTTTATGACCACCGTGTTTCTGACCAGTGTGTTTCTGACCACTGTGTTTCTGACCAGTGTGTTTCTGACCACTGTGTTTCTGACCACTGTGTTTCTGACCAGTTTGTTTCTGACCAGTGTGTTCATCACCACTGTGTTTCGGACCACTGTGTTTCTGAACATTGTGTTTCTGACCAGTGTGTTTCTGAACAGTGTTTCTGAAAAGTGTGTTTCTGTCCAGTCTGTTTCTGACCACAGTGTTTCTGATCACTGTGTTTCTCACCAGTGTGTTTCTGACCACTGTGTTTCTGACCAGTGTGTTTCTGACAAGTGTGTTTCTGACCAGTGTGTTCCTGACCACTGTGTTTCTGACCAGTGTGTTTCTGACCACTGTGTTTCTGACCAGTGTGTTTCTGATCACTGTGCTTCCGGCCATTGTGTTTCTGACCAGTGTGCTTCTGACCAGTGTGTTTCTGACCACTCTTTTTCTGATCACTGTGTTTATGTCCAGTATGTTTCTGACCGGTGTGTTCTGACCACTGTTTTCTGGCCAGTGTGTTTCCAACCAGTGTGTTTCTGACCAGTGTGTTTCTGACCTGTGTGTTTCTGACCACACTGTTTCTGACCAGTGTGTTTCTCACCACTTTGTTTCTGATCACTGTTTTTCTCACCGGTGTGTTTCTGACCACAATGTTTCTGACCAGTGTGTTTCTGACCAGTGTGTTTCCGACCAGGGTGTTTCTAACCACAGTGTTTCTGACCAGTGTGTTTCTGACCACGGTGTTTCTGACCAGTGTGTTTCTGAACAGTGTGCTTCTGACCACTATGTTTTTGACCACTGTGTTTCTGCCCACTGTGTTACTGACCACATTTTTTCTGAACAGTCTGTTTCTGACCAGTGTGTTTCTGACCTGTAGTTTCTGAGCACTGTGCTTCTGACCAGTGTGTTCCTGACCACTATGTTTCTGACCAGTGTGTTTCTGACCAGAGTATTTCTGACCAGTGTGTTTCTATCCACTGTGTTTCTGATCATTCTGTTTCTGATCACTGTGTTTCTGACCACTCTGTTTCTGACCAGTGTGATTCTGACCAGTGTGTTTCTGACCACTCTAATTCTGATCACTGTGTTTATGTCCAGTGTGTTTCTGGCCAGTGTGTTTCTGACCACAGTGTTTCTGACCATTGTAATTCTGACCACTGTGTTTCTGACCAGTGTGTTTCTGACCATTGTGTTTCTGACCAATATGTTTCTAACCAGTGTGTTTCTGACCACTGTGTTTCTGACCACTGTGTTTCTGATCACTGTGTTTCTGACAACATTGTTTCTGCCCAGTGTGTTTCTGACCAGTGTGTTTCTGACCAGTAGTTTATGACCACTGTGCTTCTGACCAGTGTGTTTCTGACCAGAGTGTTTCTGACCACCGTGTTTCTGACCACTATGTTTCTGACCACTGTGTTCCTGACCAGTGTGTTTCTGACCATTGTGTTTCTGACCAGTATGTTTCTGACCACTGGGTTTCTGACCAGTGTGTTTCTGACCGCTGTGTTTCTGACCAGTGTGTTTCTGATCACTGTGTTTCTGACCAGTGTGCTTCTGACCAGTGTGTTTCTGACCACTCTGTTTCTGATCACTGAGTTTATGTCCAGTGTGTTTCTTACAAGTGTGTTTCTGACCACTGTGTTTCTAACCACTGTGTTTGTGACCCCTGTGTGTCTGACCGGTGAGTTTTTGACCACTGTGTTTCTGACCACTGTGGTTCTGACCACTGTGTTGCTGACCAGTGTGTTTCTGACCACTCTGTTCTGATCACTGAGTTTATGTCCAGTGTGTTTCTTACCAGTGTGTTTCTGACCACTGTGTTTCTGACCACTGTGTTTGTGACCCCTGTGTGTCTGACCGGTGAGTTTTTGACCACTGTGTTTCTGACCAGTGTGTGTCTGACCACTGTGGTTCTGACCACTATGTTTCTGACATGTGTGTTTTTCCTACTGTGTATATGACCACTATGTTTTTGACCAGCGTGTTCCTGACCAGTGTGTTTCTGACGAGTGTGTTTCAGACCATTAAGTTTCTCACCGCTGTGTTTCTGACCCCTGTGTTTCTGACCAGTGTGTTTCTGACCAGTGTGTTTCTGACCATTGTATTTCTCACCAGTGTGGTTCTGAACAGCGTGTTTCTGACCACTGTGTTTCCGACCAGTGTGGTTATGACCGCTGTGTTTATGACCACTTTGTTTCTCACCAGTTTGTTTCTGACCACTGTGTTTCTTACCACTGTGTGTTTGACCAGTGTGTTTCTGACCACTGTATTTTTGACCAGTGTGTTTCTGACCAGCGTGTTTCTCACCAATGCGTTTCTGACCACCGTGTTTCTGATCACTGTGTGTCTGACCACCGTGTTTCTGACCACTGTGTTTCTGACCACTGTGTTTCTGACCAGTGTGTTTCTGACCACTGTGTTTCTGACCAGCGTGTTTCTCACCAATGCGTTTCTGACCACCGTGTTTCTGATCACTGTGTGTCTGACCACCGTGTTTCTGACCACTGTGTTTCTGACCACTGTGTTTCTGACCAGTGTGTTTCTGACCACTGTGTTTCTGACCACAGTGTTTCAAACCAGTGTGTTTATGACCAGTGTGTTTCTGACCACTGTGTTTCTGACCACTGTGTTTCTGACCACTGTGTATATTAGCAGTGTATTTCTGACCAGTGTGTTTTTTACCAGTGTGCTCCTGACCAGTGTGTCTCTGACCAGTGTGCTTTTGACCAGTGTGTCTTTGACCAGTGTGTTTCTGACCACTGTATTGCTGACCACTGTGTATCTCATCATTGTGTTTCTGACCACTGTGTTTATGACCACCGTGCTTCTGACCAGTGTGTTTCTGACCACTGTGTTTATCACCAGTGTGTTTCTGACCACTATGTTTCTGACCAGTGTGTTTCTGAGCAGTGTGTTTCCGACCAGTGTGTTTCTGACCAGAGAGTTTCTGACCAGTGTCTGTCTGACCACTGTGTTTCTGACCAGTGTGTTTCTGACCACTGTGTTTCTGACCACTGTGTTTCTGACCAGTGTGTTTCTGACCAGTGTGTTTCTGACCACTATGTTTCTGACCAGTGTGTTTCTGACCACTGTGTTTCTGACCAGTGTGTTTCTGACCAGTGTGTTTCTGACCACTATGTTTCTGACCAGTGGGTTTCTGACCAGTGTGTGTCCGACCAGTGTGTTTCTGACCAGAGTGTTTCTGACCTCTGTGTATATGACCACTGCGTTTCTGACCAGTGTGTTTCTGACCAGTGTGTTTCAAAGCAGTGTGTTCTGACCACTGTGTTTCTGACCCCTGTGTTTCTGACCAGTGTGTTTCTGACCAGTGTGTTTCTGACCACTGTATTTCAGACCAGTGTGTTTCTGAACAGTGTCTTTCTGACCACTGTGTTTCTGACCAGTGTGTTTCTGACCTCTGTGTTTATGACCACTGTGTTTCTGACCAATTTTTTTCTGACCACTGTGTTTCTTACCACTGTGTTTCTGACCAATGTGTTTATGACCACTGTATTTCTGACCACCGTGTTTCTGACCAGCGTGTTTCTGAGCAGTGCATATGTGACCACTGTGTTTCTGGTCACCATGTTTCTGACCACCGTGTTTTGACCACTGTGTTTCTGACCATTGTGTTTCTGACCAGTTTGTTTATGACCACCGTGTTTCTGACCAGTGTGTTTCTGACCACTGTGTTTCTGACCAGTGTGTTTCTGACCACTGTGTTTCTGACCACTGTGTTTCTGACCAGTTTGTTTCTGACCAGTGTGTTCCTCACCACTGTGTTTCGGACCAGTGTGTTTCTGAACATTGTGTTTCTGACCAGTGTGTTTCTGAACAGTGTTTCTGAAAAGTGTGTTTCTGTCCAGTCTGTTTCTGACCACAGTGTTTCTTATCACTGTGTTTCTCACCAGTGTGTTTCTGACCACTATGATTCTGACCAGTGTGTTTCTGACAAGTGTGTTTCTGACCAGTGTGTTCCTGACCACTGTGTTTCTGACCAGTGTGTTTCTGACCACTGTGTTTCTGACCAGTGTGTTTCTGATCACCGTGTTTCCGGCCATTGTGTTTCTGACCAGTGTGCTTCTGACCAGTGTGTTTCTGACCACTCTTTTTCTGATCACTGTGTTTATGTCCAGTATGTTTCTGACCGGTGTGTTCTGACCACTGTGTTTCTGACCACTGTTTTCTGGCCAGTGTGTTTCCAACCAGTGTGTTTCTGACCAGTGTGTTTCTGACCTGTGTGTTTCTGACCACAGTGTTTCTGACCAGTGTGTTTCTCACCACTGTGTTTCTGACCAGTGTGTTTCTGACCACTGTTTTTCTGATCACTGTGTTTATGTCCAGTATGTTTCTGACCGGTGTGTTCTGACCACTGTGTTTCTGACCACTGTTTTCTGGCCAGTGTGTTTCCAACCAGTGTGTTTCTGACCAGTGTGTTTCTGACCTGTGTGTTTCTGACCACAGTGTTTCTGACCAGTGTGTTTCTCACCACTGTATTCTTGATCACTGTCTTTCTCACCGGTGTGTTTCTGACCACTATGTTTCTGACCAGTGTGTTTCTGACCAGTGTGTTTCTGACCAGGGTGTTTCTAACCACAGTGTTTCTGACCAGTGTGTTTCTGACCATGGTGTGTCTGACCAGTGTGTTTCTGAACAGTGTGCTTCTGACCACTATGTTTTTGACCACTGTGTTTCTGCCCACTGTGTTACTGACCTCATTTTTTCTGAACAGTCTGTTTCTGACCAGTGTGTTTCTGACCTGTAGTTTCCGAGCACTGTGCTTCTGACCAGTGTGTTCCTGACCACTATGTTTCTAACCAGTGTGTTTCTGACCAGTGTGTTTCTGACCAGTGTGTTTCTAACCACTGTGTTTCTGATCATTCTGTTTCTGATCACTGTGTTTCTGACCACTCTGTTTCTGACCAGTGTGATTCTGACCAGTGTGTTTCTGACCACTGTGTTTCTGATCACTGTGTTTATGTCCAGTGTGTTTCTGACCAGTGTGTTTCCGACCACAGTGTTTCTGACCAGTGTAATTCTGACCACTGTGTTTCTGACCAGTGTGTTTCTGACCATTGTGTTTCTGACCATATGTTTCTAACCAAAGTGTTTCTGACCACTGTGTTTCTGACCACTGTGTTTCTGATCACTGTGTTTCTGACAAAATTGTTTCTGCCCAGTGTGTTTCTGACCAGTGTGTTTCTGACCAGTAGTTTCTGACCACTGTGCTTCCGACCAGTGTGTTTCTGACCATAGTGTTTCTGACCACCGTGTTTCTGACCACTATGTTTCTGACCACTGTGTTTCTGACCAGTGTGTTTCTGACCATTGTGTTTCTGACCAGTATGTTTCTGACCACTGTGTTTATGACCAGTGTGTTTCTGACCACTGTGTTTCTGACCAGTGTGTTTCTGATCACTGTGTTTCTCTCCACTATGTCTCTGACCAGTGTGCTTCTGACCAGTGTGTTTCTGACCAGTGTCTGTCTGACCACTGTGTTTCTGACCAGTGTGTTTCTGATCACTGTGTTTCTCTCCACTATGTCTCTGACCAGTGTGCTTCTGACCAGTGTGTTTCTGACCAGTGTCTGTCTGACCACTGTGTTTCTGACCAGTGTGTTTCTGATCACTGTGTTTCTCTCCACTATGTCTCTGACCAGTGTGCTTCTGACCAGTGTGTTTCTGACCAGTGTGTTTCTGACCAGTGTGTTTCTGACCACTGTATTGCTGACCACTGTGTTTCTCATCATTGTGTTTCTGACCACTGTGTTTATGACCACCGTGCTTCTGACCAGTGTGTTTCTGACCACTGTGTTTATCACCAGTGTGTTTCTGACCAGTATTTTTCTGACCAGTGTGTTTCTGACCAGTGTGTTTCCGACCAGTGTGTTTCTGGCCAGAGAGTTTCTGACCAGTGTCTGTCTGACCACTGTGTTTCTGACCAGTGTGTTTCTGACCACTGTGTTTCTGACCACTGTGTTTCTGACCAGTGTGTTTCTGACCAGTGTGTTTCTGACCACTATGTTTCTGACCAGTGGGTTTCTGACCAGTGCGTCTCCGACCACTGTGTTTCAAACCAGTGTGTTTATGACCAGTGTGTTTCTGACCAGTGTGTTTCTGACCATTGTGTTTCTGACCAGTGTGTTTCTCACCACTGTGTCTCTAACCACTGTGTTTCTGACCATTGTTTTTCTTACCACTGTGTTTCTGACCAGTGTGTTTCTGACCATTGTGTTTCTGACCAGTGTGTTTCTCACCACTGTGTCTCTAACCACTGTGTTTCTGACCAGTTTGTGTCTGACCAGTGTGTTCCTCACCACTTTGTTTCTGACCACCGTGTTTCTGACCAGTGTGTTCCTGACCACTGTGTCTCTAACCACTGTGTTTCTGACCATTGTTTTTCTTACCACTGTGTTTCTGACCAGTGTGTTTCTGACCAGTGTATTTCTGACCACTGTGTTTCCGACCATCGTGTTTCTGGGCACTGTGTTTCTAACCACTGTGTTTCTGACCAATGTGTTTCTGACCAGTGTGTTTCGGACCTCTGTGTTTTTTACCACTGTGTTTCTGACCAGTGTGCTTCTGACCAGTGTGTTTCTGACCAGTGTGTTTCTGGCCACTGTGTATCTGACCACTGTGTTTCTGACCACTGTGTTTCTGACCACTGTGTTTCTGACCAGTGTGTTTCTGGCCACTGTGTATCTGACCACTGTGTTTCTGACCACTGTGTTTCTGACCACTGTGTTTCTGACCACTGTGTTTCTGACCACTGTGTTTATGAGCAGGGTGTATCTGACCAGTGTGTTTTTGACCATTGTGTTTCTGACCAGTGTGTATCTGACCACTGTATTGCTGACCATTGTGTTTCTGATCACTGTGTTTCTGACCACTGTGTTTATGACCATCGTGCTTCTGACCAGTGTGTTTCTGACCACTGTATTGCTGACCATTGTGTTTCTGATCACTGTGTTTCTGACCACTGTGTTTATGACCATCGTGCTTCTGACCAGTGTGTTTCTGACCAGTGTGTTGCTGACCACTGTGTTTCTGACCAGTGTGTTTCTGACCACCGTGTTTATGACCACTGTGTTTCTCGTCGGTGTGTTTCTGACCACTATGCTTCTGACAAGTGTGTTTCTGACCAGTGTGTTTCCGACCAGTGTGTTTCTGACCACAGTGTTTCTGACCAGTGTGTTTCTGACCACTGTGTTTCTCGTCGGTGTGTTTCTGACCACTATGCTTCTGACAAGTGTGTTTCTGACCAGTGTGTTTCCGACCAGTGTGTTTCTGACCACAGTGTTTCTGACCAGTGTGTTTCTCACCACCGTGTTTCTGATCACTGTGTTTCTCACCGGTGTGTTTCTGACCACTGTGTTTCTGACCAGTGTGTTTCTGACCAGTGTGTTTCGGACCACTGTCTTTCTGACCACAGTGTTTCTGATCAGTGTGTTTCTGACCACGGTGTTTCTGACCAGTGTGTTTCTGAACAGTGTGCTTCTGACCACTATGTTTCTGACCACTGTGTTTCTGCCCACTGTGTTTCTGACCACATTGTTTCTGAACAGTCTGTTTCTGACCAGTGTGTTTCTGACCAATAGTTTCTGAGCACTGTGCTTCTGACCAGTGTGTTCCTGACCACTATGTTTCTGACCAGTGTGTTTCTGACCAGTGTGTTTCTGACCAGTGTGTTTCTAACCACTGTGTTTCTGACCAGTCTGTTTCTGATCATTGTGTTTCAGACCACTCTGTTTCTGACCAGTGTGCTTCTGACCAGAGTGTTTCTGACCACTCTGTTTCTGATCACTGTGTTTATGTCCAGTGTGTTTCTGACCAGTGTGTTTCTGACCACAGTGTTTCTGACCAGTGTAATTCTGACCACTGTGTTTCTGACCAGTGTGTTTCTGACCATTGTGTTTCTGACCAGTAAGTTTCTAACCAGTGTGTTTCTGACCACTGTGTTTCTGACCACTGTGTTTCTGATCACGGTGTTTCTGAAAACAGTGTTTCTGCCCAGTGTGTTTCTGACCAGTGTGTTTCTGACCAGTAGTATTTGACCACTGTGCTTCTGACCAGTGAGTTTCTGACCAGAGTGTTTCTGACCACCGTGTTTCTGACCACTATGTTTCTGACCACTGTGTTTCTAACCAGTGTGTTTCCGACCATTGTGTTTCTGACCAGTATGTTTCTGACCACTGTGTTTCTGACCAGTGTGTTTCTGACCACTGTGTTTCTGACCAGTGTGTTTCTGATCACTGTGTTTCTCGCCACTATGTCTCTGACCATTGTGTTTCTGACCAGTGTGTTTCTGACCACTGTGTTTCTGACCAGTGTGTTTCTGACCACTGTGTTTCTGACCAGTGTGTTTCTGATCACTGTGTTTCTCGCCACTATGTCTCTGACCATTGTGCTTCTGTCCACTGTGTTTCTGACCACTCTGTTTCTGATCACTGTGTTTATGTCCATTGTGTTTCTGACCAGTGTGTTTCTGACCACTGTGTTTCTGACCACTGTGTTTCTGACCCCTGTGTGTCTGACCGGTGAGTTTTTTACCACTGTATTTCTGACCACTGTGGTTCTGACCACTGTGTTGCTGACCACTATGTTTCTGGCCACTGTGTTTCTGACCAGTGTGTGTCTGACCACTGTGTTTCTGACCACTGTGTGTCTGACATGTGTGTTTTTCCTACTGTGTATATGACCACTGTGTTTTTGACCTGCGTGTTCCTGACCAGTGTGTTTCTGACGAGTGTGTTTCAGACCATTAAGTTTCTCACCGCTGTGTTTCTGACCCCTGTGTTTCTGACCAGTGTGTTTCTGACCAGTGTGTTTCTGACCATTGTATTTCTCACCAGTGTGGTTCTGAACAGCGTGTTTCTGACCACTGTGTTTCCGACCAGTGTGGTTATGACTGCTGTGTTTATGACCACTGTGTTTTTGACCAGTTTGTTTCTGACCACTGTGTTTCTTACCACTGTGTGTCTGACCAGTGTGTTTCTGACCACTGTATTTCTGACCCCTGTGTTCCTGACCAGCGTGTTTCTCACCAATGCGTTTCTGACCACCGTATTTCTGATCACTGTGTGTCTGACCACCGTGTTTCTGACCACTGTGTTTCTGACCATTGTGTTTCTGACCAGTGTGTTTCTGACCAGTGTGTTTCTGATCACTGTGTGTCTGACCACCGTGTTTCTGACCACTGTGTTTCTGACCATTGTGTTTCTGACCAGTGTGTTTCTGACCACTGTATTTCTGACCACTGTGTTTCAAACCAGTGTGTTTATGACCAGTGTGTTTCTGACCAGTGTGTTTCTGACCATTGTGTTTCTGACCAGTGTGTTTCTGACCACTGTGTCTCTGACCACTGTGTTTCTAACCAGTTTGTGTCTGACCAGTGTGTTCCTCGCCACTTTGTTTCTGACCACCGTGTTTCTGACCAGTGTGTTCCTGACCACTGTGTTTCTGACCACTGTGTTTCTGACCATTGTTTTTCTTACCACTGTGTTTCTGACCAGTGTGTTTCTGACCAGTGTATTTCTGACCACTGTGTTTCCGACCACCGTGTTTCTGGCCACTGTGTTTCTGACCACTGTGTTTCTTACCAATGTGTTTCTGACCAGTGTGTTTCGGACCTCTGTGTTTTTTACCATTGTGTTTCTGACCAGTGTGCTTCTGACCAGTGTGTTTCTGACCAGTGTGTTTCTGGCCACTGTGTATCTGACCACTGTGTTTCTGACAACTGTGTTTCTGACCACTGTGTTTCTGACTACTGTGTTTCTGACCACTGTGTTTATGAGCAGTGTGTTTCTGACCAGTGTGTTTTTGACCAGTGTGTTTCTGACCAGTGTGTATCTGACCACTGTATTGCCGACCATTGTGTTTCCGATCACTGTGTTTCTGACCACTGTGTTTATGACCATCGTGCTTCTGACCAGTGTGTTTCTGACCAGTGTGTTGCTGACCACTGTATTTCTGACCAGTGTGTTTCTGACCACCGTGTTTCTGACCACTGTGTTTCTCGTCGGTGTGTTTCTGACCACTATGTCTCTGACCACTGTGTTGCTGACCAGTGTGTTCCTCACCACTTTGTTTCTGACCAGCGTGTTTCTCACCAATGCGTTTCTGACCACTGTATTTCTGACCCCTGTGTGTCTGACCGGTGTGTTTCTGACCACGGTGTTTCTGACCAGTAGTTTCAGACCACTGTGCTTCTGACCTTTGTTTTTCTTACCACTGTGTTTCTGGCCACTGTGTATCTGACCACTGTATTTCTGACCCCTGTGTGTCTGACCGGTGTGTTTCTGACCACGGTGTTTCTGACCAGTAGTTTCAGACCACTGTGCTTCTGACCTTTGTTTTTCTTACCACTGTGTTTCTGGCCACTGTGTATCTGACCACTGTATTTCTGACCCCTGTGTGTCTGACCGGTGTGTTTCTGACCACGGTGTTTCTGACCAGTAGTTTCAGACCACTGTGCTTCTGACCTTTGTTTTTCTTACCACTGTGTTTCTGGCCACTGTGTATCTGACCACTGTATTTCTGACCCCTGTGTGTCTGACCGGTGTGTTTCTGACCACGGTGTTTCTGACCAGTAGTTTCAGACCACTGTGCTTCTGACCTTTGTTTTTCTTACCACTGTGTTTCTGGCCACTGTGTATCTGACCACTGTATTTCTGACCCCTGTGTGTCTGACCGGTGTGTTTCTGACCACGGTGTTTCTGACCAGTAGTTTCAGACCACTGTGCTTCTGACCTTTGTTTTTCTTACCACTGTGTTTCTGGCCACTGTGTATCTGACCACTGTATTTCTGACCCCTGTGTGTCTGACCGGTGTGTTTCTGACCACGGTGTTTCTGACCAGTAGTTTCAGACCACTGTGCTTCTGACCTTTGTTTTTCTTACCACTGTGTTTCTGGCCACTGTGTATCTGACCACTGTATTTCTGACCCCTGTGTGTCTGACCGGTGTGTTTCTGACCACGGTGTTTCTGACCAGTAGTTTCAGACCACTGTGCTTCTGACCTTTGTTTTTCTTACCACTGTGTTTCTGGCCACTGTGTATCTGACCACTGTATTTCTGACCCCTGTGTGTCTGACCGGTGTGTTTCTGACCACGGTGTTTCTGACCAGTAGTTTCAGACCACTGTGCTTCTGACCTTTGTTTTTCTTACCACTGTGTTTCTGGCCACTGTGTATCTGACCACTGTATTTCTGACCCCTGTGTGTCTGACCGGTGTGTTTCTGACCACGGTGTTTCTGACCAGTAGTTTCAGACCACTGTGCTTCTGACCTTTGTTTTTCTTACCACTGTGTTTCTGGCCACTGTGTATCTGACCACTGTATTTCTGACCCCTGTGTGTCTGACCGGTGTGTTTCTGACCACGGTGTTTCTGACCAGTAGTTTCAGACCACTGTGCTTCTGACCTTTGTTTTTCTTACCACTGTGTTTCTGGCCACTGTGTATCTGACCACTGTATTTCTGACCCCTGTGTGTCTGACCGGTGTGTTTCTGACCACTGTGTTTCTGACCGCTGTGTTTCTAACCACCATGTTTCTGACCAGTGCGTTTCTGACCACTGTGTTTCTGACTGGTGTGTTTCTGACCAGTGTGTTTCTGACCATTGTGTTTCTGACCACTGTGCTTCTGACCTTTGTTTTTCTTACCACAGTGTTTCTGACCAGTGTGTTTCTGACCAGTGTATTTCTGACCACATTGCTTCTGACCACCGTGTTTCTGACCACTGTGTTTCTGACCACTGTGTTTTTAACACTGTGTTTCTGACCCCTGTGTTTCTGACCACTGTGTTTCTGACCACTGTGTTTCTGACCAGTGTGTTTCTGACCACTGTGTTGCTGACCAGTGTGTTCCTGACCAGTGTGTTTCTGACCACTTTGTACATGACCATTGTGTTTCTGACCAGTGTGTTTCTGTTCAGCGTGTTTCTGACCACTTTGCTTGTGACCACCGTGTTTCTGACCAGTGTGTTCCTTACCAGTGTGTTTCTGACCACTGTGTATATGACCACTGTGTTTCTGACCAGTGTGTTTCTGACCAGTGTGTTTCTGAGCAGTGTGTTTCAGACCAGTGTGTTTCGGACCACTGTGTTTTTGACCCCCGTGTTTCTGACCAGTGTGTTTCTGACCAGTGTGTTTCTGACCACTGTATTTCTGACCAGTGTGCTCCTGACCACTGTGTTTCTGACCACTGTGTTTCTGACCACTTTGGTTTTGACCACTGTGCTTCTTACCACTGTGTTACTGACCAGGGTGTTTCTGACCACTGTGTTTCTGACCAGTGTGTTTTTGACCACTTTGTTTCTGACCACTGTGTTTCTGACCAGTGTGTTTATGACCACTGTGTTTTGACCAGTGTGTTTATGACCAGTGTGTTTCCGACCAGTGTGTTTCTGACCACTATGTCTCTGACCACTGTGTTTCCGACCACTGTGTTTCTGACCAGTTTGTTTCTGACCAGTGTGTTTCTGACCACTGTGTTTCTGACCACTGTGTTTCTGACCA
>SZWC01004426.1:92873-115206 GCA_023375785.1 Penium margaritaceum
TGTGTTTCTGACCAGTGTGTTTCTGACCACTGTGTTTCTGACCACTGTGTTTCTGACCACTGTGTTTCTGACCAGTGTGTTTCTGACCACTGTTTTGCTGACCAGTGTGTTCCTGACCTGTTTGTTTCTCACCACTTTGTATATGACCGCTTTGTTTCTGACCAGGGTATTTCTGACCAGTGTGTTTCTGACCACTGTGTTTCTGACCACTGTGTTTCTGACCAGTGTGTTCCTTACCAGTGTGTTTCTGACCTCTGTAAATATGACCACTGTGTTTCTGACCAGTGTGTTTCTGACCAGTGTTTTTCTGACCAGTGTGTTTCAGACCAGTGTGTTTCCGACCACTGTGTTTCTGACCCCCGTGTTTCTGACCAGTGTGTCTCTAACCAGTGTGTTTCTGACCACTGTATTTCTGACCAATGTGTTTCTGACCAATGCGTTTCTGAACACTGTGTTTCTGACCAGTTTGTTTCTGACCACTATGTTTCTTACCACTGTGTTACTGACCAGGGTGTTTCTGACCACTGTCTTTCTGACCACTGTGTTTCTGACCAGCGTGTTTGTAACCACTACGTTGCTGACCACTGTGTTTCTGACCACTGTGTTTCTGACCACTGTGTTTCTGACCACTGTGTTTCTGACCAGTGTGTTTTTTACCACTTTGTTTCTGACCACTGTGTTTCTGACCAGTGTGTTTATGACCACTGTGTTTCTGACCAGTGTGTTGATGACCAGTGTGTTTCCGACCAGTGTGTTTCTGACCACTATGTCTCTGACCACTGTGTTCCCGACCACGGTGTTTCTGACCAGCTTGTTTCTGACCAGAGTGTTTATGACCACTGTGTTTCTGACCACCGTGTTCCTGACCACTGTGTTTTTGACCACTGTGTTTCTGACCAGTGTGTTTCCGACCATTGTGTTTCTGACCAGTGTGTTTCTGACCAGTGTGTTTCTGACCATTGTGTTTCTGACCACTGTGTTTCTGATCACTGTGTTTCTGACAACAGTGTTTCTGCCTGGTGTGTTTATGACCAGTGTGTTTCTGACCAGTAGTTTCTGACCACTATGCTTCTGACCAGTGTGTTTCTGACCAGAGTGTTTCTGACCACCGTGTTTCTGACCACTGTGTTGCTGACTACTGTGTTTCTGACCAGTGTGTTTCTGACCATTGTGTTTCTGACCAGTGTGTTTATGACCAGTGTGTTTCTGATCACTGTGTTTCTGGCCACTGTGTTTCTGACCAGTGTGCTTCTGACCAGTGTGTTTCTGACCACTCTGTTTCTGATCACTGTATTTATGTCCAGTGTGTTTCTGACCATTTTGTTTCTGACCACTGTGTTTCGGACCACTGTGTTTCTGACCCCCGTGTGTCTGACCAGTGTGTTTTTGACCACTGTGTTTCTGACCACTGTGTTTCTAACCACTGTGTCTCTGACCAGTGTGTTTCTAGCCACTGTGTTTCTGACCGGTGTGTTTCTGACCACTTTGTTTCGGACATGTGTATTCTTGGCCACTGTGTATATGATCACTGTGTTTTTGACCAGCGTGTTCCTGACCAGTGTGTTTCTGACCAGTGTGTTTCAGACCATTAAGTTTCTGACCACTGTGTTTCTGACCCCTGTGTTTCTGACCAGTGTGAGTCTGACCAGTGTGTTTCTGACCACTGTATTTCTCACCAGTGTGGTTCTGAAAATTGTGTCTCTGACCACTGTGTTTCTGACCAGTGTGTTTATGACCACTGTGTTTATGACCACTGTGTTTCTGACCAGTTTGTTTCTGACCACTGTGTTTCTTACCACTCTGTGTCTGACCAGTGTGTTTCTGACCAATGTATTTCTGACCACTGTGTTTCTGACCAGCGTGTTTCTGACCAATGCGTTTCTGCCCATGGTGTTTCTGATCACTGTGTGTCTGGCCACCGTGTTTCTGACCACTGTGTTTCTGACCACTGTGTTTCTGACCAGCGTGTTTCTGACCACTGTGTTTCTGACCACTGTTTTTCAAACCAGTGTGTTTATGACCACTGTGTCTCTGACCACTGTGTTTCTGACCACTGTGTTTCTGACCAGTTGGTGTCTGACCAGTGATTTCCTCACCACTTTGTTTCTGACCACCGTGTTTCTGACCAGTGTGTTTCTGACCACTGTGTTTCCGACCACTGTGTTTCTGACCATTGTTTTTCTAACCACTGTATTTCTGACCAGGGTGTTTCTGATAAGTGTATTTCTGACCACTGTGTTTCCGACCACCGTGTTTCTGACCACTGTGTTTCTGACCACTACGTTTCTGACCAATGTGTTTCTGACCAGTGTGTTTCGGACCACAGTGTTTTTTACCACTGTGTTTCTGACCAGTGTGTTTCTGACCAGTGTGTTTTTGACCAGTGTGTTTCTGGCCACTGTGTATCTGACCACTGTGTTTCTGACCACTGTGTTTCTGACCACAGTGTTTCTGACCACTGTGTTTATGAGCAGTGTGTCTCTGACCAGTGTGTTTTTCACCAGTGTGTTTATGACCAGTGTGTATCTGACCACTATATTGCTGACCACTGTGTTTCTGATCACTGTGTTTCTGACCACTGTGTTTATGACCATCCTGCTTCTGACCAATGTGTTTCTGACCAGTGTGTTGCTGACCACTGTGTTTCTGACCAGTGCGTTTCTGACAACTGTGTTTCTGACCACTGTGTTTCTCATCATTGTGTTTCTGACCACTATGCTTCTGACCAGTGTGTTTCTGACCAGTGTCTTTCTGACCACCGTGTTTCTGACCAGTGTGTTTCTGACCACTGTGTTTCTGACCAGTGTGTTTCCGACCACTGTGTTTCTGACCACTGTGTTTCCGACTACTGTGTTTCTGACCACTATGTTTCTGACCAGTGTGTTTCTGACCACTGTGTTTCTGACCACTGTGTTTATGCCCACTATGGTTCTGACCACTGTGTTTCGGACCACTGTGTTTCTGACCACTGTGTTTCCGACCAATGTGTTGCTGACCAGCGTGTTACTGGCCAGCTTGTTTCTGACCACTTTGTATACGACCACTGTGTTTCTGACAAGTGTGTTTCTGACCAGTGTGTTTCTGACCACTGTCTTTCTGACCACTGTGTTTCTGACCAGTGTGTTAGTGACCAGTGAGTTTCCGACCACTGTGTACATGACCACTGTGTTTCTCACCAGTGTGTTTCTAACCAGTGTGCTTCTGACCAGTGTGTTTCAGACCAGTGTGTTTCGGACCACTGTGTTTCTGACCCCTGTGTTTCTGACCAGTGTGTTTCTGACCAGTGTGTTTCTTACCACTGTATTTCTGGCCAGTGTGTTTCTGACCCCTGCGTTTCTGACCACTGTGTTTCTGACCAGTTTGTTTCTGACAAATGTGTTTCTTACCACTGTGTTACTGACCAGGGTGTTTATGACCACTGTATTTCTAACCACTGCGTTTCTGACCAGCGTGTTTCTAACCAGTACGTTTCTGACCACTATGTTTCTGACCACTGTGTTTCTGACCACTGTGTTTCTGACCATTGTGTTTCTGACCACTGTGTTTCTGACCAGTGTGTTTCTGACTACTTTGTTTCTGACCACTGTGTTTATGACCAGTGTGTTTATCACTACTGTGTTTCTGACCAGTGTGCTTCTGACCAGTGTGTTTCCAACCAGTGTGTTTCTGACCACTATGTCTCTGACCACTGTGTTTCCGACCACTGTGTTTCTGACCAGTTTGTTTATGTCCAGTGTGTTTCTGACCACTATGTTTTTGACCACCATGTTTCAGACCACTGTGTTTCTGACCACTGTGTTTCTGACCATTGTGTTTTTGACCACTGTGTTTCTGACCACTGTGTTTCAGACCACTGTGTTTCTGACCACTGTGTTCTTGACAACTGTGTTTCTGTCCACCGTGTTTCTGCCAATTGTGTTTCTGACCACTGTGTTTCTGACCACTGTGTTTCTGACCACTGTGTTTCTGACCACTGTGTTTCTGACCAGTGTGTTTCTGACCAGTGCGTTTCTGACCACTGTGTTTCTGACCACTGTGTTCTTGACCACTGTGTTTCTGTCCACTGTGTTTCTGCCCATTGTGTTTCTGACCACTGTGTTTCTGACCAGCGTGTTTCTGACCACTGTGTTTCTGACCACTGTGTTCTTGACCACTGTGTTTCTGTCCACTGTGTTTCTGCCCATTGTGTTTCTGACCACTGTGTTTCTGACCAGCGTGTTTCTGACCACTGTGTTTCTGACCACTGTGTTCTTGACCACTGTGTTTCTGTCCACTGTGTTTCTGCCCATTGTGTTTCTGACCACTGTGTTTCTGACCAGCGTGTTTCTGACCACTGTGTTTCTGACCACTGTGTTCTTGACCACTGTGTTTCTGTCCACTGTGTTTCTGCCCATTGTGTTTCTGACCACTGTGTTTCTGACCAGCGTGTTTCTGACCACTGTGTTTCTGACCACTGTGTTCTTGACCACTGTGTTTCTGTCCACTGTGTTTCTGCCCATTGTGTTTCTGACCACTGTGTTTCTGACCAGCGTGTTTCTGACCACTGTGTTTCTGACCACTGTGTTCTTGACCACTGTGTTTCTGTCCACTGTGTTTCTGCCCATTGTGTTTCTGACCACTGTGTTTCTGACCAGCGTGTTTCTGACCACTGTGTTTCTGACCACTGTGTTCTTGACAACTGTGTTTCTGTCCACCGTGTTTCTGCCAATTGTGTTTCTGACCACTGTGTTTCTGACCACTGTGTTTCTGACCACTGTGTTTCTGACCACTGTGTTTCTGACCAGTGTGTTTCTGACCACTTTGTTTCTGACCAGTGTATTTCTGACCAGTGTGTTTCCGACCACTGTGTTTCTGACCACAGTGTTTGTGACCAGTGTGTTTCTGACCACTGTGTTTCTGACTAGCGTGTTTCTGACCACTGTGTTTCAGACCACTGTGTTTCTGACCACTGTGTTTCTGACCACTGTGTTTCCGACCAGTGTGTTTCTGACCAGTGTGTATCTGACTAGTGTGTTTCTGACCAGTGTGTTTCTGGACAGTAGTTTCTGACCAGCGTGTTTCTGGCCAGTGCGTTTCTGACCACTGTGTTTCTGACCACTGTGTTTCTTACCACTGTGTTTCTGACCGCTGTGTTTCTAACCAGTGTGTTTCTGACCAGTGTGTTTCTGACCAGTGTGTTTATGACCAGTGTGTTTCTGGCCGGTGTGTTTCTGAGCAGAGTGTTTCTGACCAGTGTGTTTCTGACCACCGTGTCTCTGACCACTGTGTTTCTGACCAGTGTGTTTCTGGCCACTGTGTTTCTGACCAGTGTGTTTCTGACTACTGTGTTTCTGACCACTGTGTTTCTGACCAGTGTGTTCCTGACCAGTGTCTTTCTGACAACTGTGTATATGACAACTGTGTTTCTGACCAGTGTGTTTCTGACCAGTGTGTTTCAGGCCAGTGTGTTTCTGACCACTGTGTTTCTGACCCGTGTGTTTCTGAACAGTGTGTTTCTGACCAGTGTGTTTCTAACCACTGTATTTCTGACCAGTGTGTTTATGAACAGTGTG
Organism: Penium margaritaceum; assembly: GCA_023375785.1. Lineage (NCBI taxonomy): Eukaryota > Viridiplantae > Streptophyta > Zygnematophyceae > Desmidiales > Peniaceae > Penium > Penium margaritaceum. The sequence continues at coordinate 98,426 of SZWC01004426.1, forward strand.
TTTCTGACCACTGTTATTCTGACCAGTGCGTTTCTGACCAGTGTGTTTCTGACCAGTTTGTTTCTGACCACTGTTTTTCATACCACTGTGTTCTTGACCAGTTTGTTTCTGACCACTGTATTTCTGACCACTGTGTTTCTGACCAGCGTGTTTTTGACCAGTGTGTTTCCGACCACTTTGTTTCTGACCACTGTGTTTCTGACCATTGTGCTTTTGACCACTGTGTTTCTGACCACTGTGTTTCTGAGCAGTGTGTTTTTGACCACTGCGTTTCTGACCACTGTGTTTCTGGCCAGTGTACTTATGACCACTGTGTTTCTGACCAGTGTGTTTCTGACCAGTGTGTTTCTGACGAATGTGTTTGTGACAACTGTGTCTTTGACCACTGTGTTTCCGACCACGGTGTGCCTGAACAGTTTGTTACTGACCAGTGTGTTTCCGACCACTGTGTTTCTGACCACTGTGTTTCTGTCCACTGTGTTTCTGACCACGGTGTTTCTGACCACTGTGTTTCTAACCACCATGTTTCTGACCAGTGCGTTTCTGACCACTGTAAATCTGACTGGTGTGACTCTGACCAGTGTGTTTCTGACCACTGTGTTTCTGACCACTGTGCTTCAGACCATTGCGTTTCTCACCACAGTGTTTCTGACCAGTGTGTTTCTGACCAGTGTATTTCTGACAACAGTGTTTCTGACCACCGTGTTTCTGACCACTGTGTTTCTGACCACTGTGTTTCTGACCACTGTGTTTCTGACCAGTGTGTTTCGGACCACTGCGTTTTTAACCACTGTGTCTATGCCCACTGTGTTTCTGACCACTGTGTTTCTGACCACTGTGTTTCTGACCAGTGTGTTTCTGACCACTGTGTTGCTGACCAGTGTGTTCCTGACCAGTGTATTTCTCACCACTTTGTATATGACCGCTGTGTTTCTGACCAGGGTGTTTCTGAGCGGTGTTTTTCTGACCACTGTGTTTCTGACCACTGTGTTTCTGTCAAGTGTGTTCCTTACCAGTGTGTTTCTGATCACTGTGTATATGACCACTGTGTTTCTGACTAGTGTGTTTCTGACCAGTGTGTTTCCTACCAGTGTGTTTAAGACCAGTGTGTTTCGGACCACTGTGTTTCTGACCCCTGTGTTTCTGACCAGTGTGTTTCTGACCAGTGTGTTTCTGACCACTGTATTTCTGACCAGTGTGTTACTGACCAATGCGTTTCTGACCACTGTGTTTCTGACAAGTTTGTTTCTGACCACTGTGTTTCTTACCACTATGTTGCTGACCAGGGTGTTTCTGACCACTGTCTTTCTGACCACTGTGTTTCTCACCAGCTTGTTTCTAACCAGTACGTTTCTGACCACTGTGTTTCTGACCACTGTGTTTCTGACCACTGTGTTTCTGACCACTGTGTTTCTGACCAGTGTGTTTTTGACCACTTTGTTTCTGACCACTGTGTTGCTGACCAGTGTGTTTATGACCACTGTGTTTCTGACCAGTGTGTTTCTGACCACTGTGTTTCTGACCACTGTGTTTCTGACCAGTGTGTTTTTGACCACTTTGTTTCTGACCACTGTGTTGCTGACCAGTGTGTTTATGACCACTGTGTTTCTGACCAGTGTGTTTCTGAACATTGTGTTTCTGACCAGTGTGTTTCTGACCAGTGTGTTTCTGACCACTGTGATTTTGACCACTGTTTTTCTCCAGTGTGATTCCGACCAGTGTGTTTCTGACCACTCTGATTCTGATCACTGTGTTTATGTCCAGTGTGTTTCTGACCAGTGTGTTTCTGACCACTGTGTTTCTGACCACTATGTCTCTGACCACTGTGTTTCCGACCACGGTGTTTCTGACCAGTTTGTTTCTGACCAGTGTGTTTATGACCACTGTGTTTCTGACCACCGTGTTTCTGACCACTGTGATTTTGACCACTGTGTTTATGACCAGTGTGTTTTTGACCATTGTGTTTCTGACCAGTGTGTTTCTGACCAGTGTGTTTGTGACCACTGTGTTGTCGACCACTGTGTTTCAGATCACTGTGTTTCTGCCCGGTGTGTTTCTGACCAGTGTGTTTCTGACCAGTAGTTTCTGACCACTGTGCTTCTGACCAGTGTGTTTCTGACCTAAGTGTTTTTGACCACCGTGTTTCTGACCACTGTGTTTCTGACCACTGTGTTTCTGACCAGTGTGTTTCTGACCGTTGTGTTTCTGACCAGTGTGTTTCTGACCACTGTGTTTCTGACCAGTGTGTTTCTGACCACTGCGTTTATGACCAGTGTGTTTCTGATCACTGTGTTTCTGGCCACTGTGTTTCTGACCAGTGTGCTTCTGACCAGTGTGTTTCTGACCACTGTGTTTATGACCAGTGTGTTTCTGATCACTGTGTTTCTGGCCACTGTGTTTCTGACCAGTGTGCTTCTGACCAGTGTGTTTCTGACCACTCTGTTTCTGATCACTGTGTTTATGTCCAGTGTGTTTCTGACCAGTGTGTTTCTGACCACTGTGCTTTCGACCACTGTGATTCTGACCCCTGTGTGTCTGACCGGTGTGTTTTGACAACTGTGTTTCTGACCACTAGGTTTCTTACCAGTGTGTTTATAGCCACAATGTTTATGACCAGTGTGTTTGTGACCACTGTGTTTCTGACCACTTTGTTTCTGACATGTGTGTTTTTGACCACTGTGTATATGACCACCATGTTTTTTACCAGCGTGTTCCTGACCAGTGTGTTTCTGACGAGTGTGTTTCAGACCATTAAGTTTCTGACCACTGTGTTTCTGACCCATGTGTTTCTGACCTGTGTGTGTCTGACCAGTGTGTTTCTGACCACTGTATTTCTCACCAGTGTGGTTCTGAACAGTGTGTTTCTGACCACTGTGTTTCTGACCAGTGTGTATATGACCACTGTGTTTATGACCACTGTGGTTCTGACCAGTTTGTTTCTGACCACTGTGTTTCTTTTCACAGTGTGTCTGAGCAGTGTGTTTCTGACCACTGTATTTCTGACCACTGTGTTTCTGACCAGCGTGTTTCTGACCAATGCGATTCTGACCACTGTTTTTCTGATCACTGTGTGTCTGACCACCGTGTTTCTGACCACTGTGTTTCTGACCACTGTGTTTCTGAGCAGTGTGTTTTTGACCACTGTGTTTCTGACCACTGTGTTTCAAACCAGTGTGTTTATGACCAGTGTGTTTCTGACCAGTGTGTTTCTGATTACTGTGTTTCTGACCAGTGTGTTTCTGTCCACTGTGTCTCTGACCACAATGTTTCTGACCACTGTGTTTCTGACCAGTTTGTGTCTGACTACTGTGTTCCTTACCACTATGTTTCTGACCACTGTGTTTCTGACCAGTGTGTTTCTGACCACTATGTTTCCGACCACAGTGTTTCTGACCATTGTTTTTCTGACCACTGTGTTTCTGACCAGTGTGTTTCTAACCAGTGTATTTCTGACCATTGTGTTTCCGACCACCGTGTTTTTGACCACTGTGTTTCTGACCACTGTGTTTCCGACCAATGTGTTTATGAACAATGTGTTTCGGACCACTGTGTTTTTTACCACTGTGTTTCTGACCAGTGTGTTTTTGACCAATGTGTTTCTGACCAGTGTGTTTCTGGCCACTATGTATCGGACCATTGTGTTTCTGACCACTGTGTTTCTGACCACCGTGTTTCTGACAACTGTGTTTCTGACCACTGTGTTTATGAGCAGTGTGTCTCTGACCAGTGTGCTTTTGACCAGTGTGTTTCTGACCAGTGTGTATCTGACCACTGTATTGCTGACCACTCTGTTTCTGATCACTGTGTTTCTGACCATTGTGTTTATGACCAATGTGCTTCTGACCAGTGTGTTTCTGACCAGTGTGTTGCTGACCACTGTGTTTCTGACCACTGTGTTTCTGACCAGTGTGTTTCTGACCACTGTGTTTCTGACCACTGTGTTTCTCATAAGTGTGTTTCTGACCACCTTGCTTCCGACGAGTATGTTTCTGACCAGTGTATTTTTGACCAGTGTGTTTCTGACCAGAGTGTTTATGACCAGTGTCTTTCTGACCACTGTGTTTCTGAATAGTGTGTTTCTGACCACTGTGTTTCTAACCAATGTGTTTATGACCAGTGTGATTCTGACCACTGTGTTTCTGACAACTGTGTTTCCAACCAGTGTGTTTCTGACCACTGTGTTTCTCACCAGTGTGTTTCTGACCGCTGTGTTTCTGACCACTGTGTTTCTGACCAGTGTGTTTCTGACCAGTGTGTTTCTGACCCGTGTGTTTCAGACCAGTGTGTTTTGGACCACTGTGTTTCTGACCCCTGTGTTTCTGACCAGTGTGTTTCTGACCAGTGTGTTTCTGACCACTGTATTTCTGACCAGTGTGTTTCTGACCACTGTGTTTCTGACCACTACGTTTCTGACCAGTTTGTATCTGACAACTGTGTTTCTTACCACTGTGTTACTGACCAGGGTGTTTCTGACCACTGTATTTCTGACCAGTGTGTTTCTGACTACTGTGTTTCTGACCAGTGTGTTGCAGACCAGTGTGTTTCTCACCACTGTGTTTCTGACCACTGTGTGTCTGACCACTGTGTTTCTGACCAGGGTGTTTCTGACCACTGTATTTCTGACCAGTGTGTTTCTGACTACTGTGTTTCTGACCAGTGTGTTGCAGACCAGTGTGTTTCTCACCACTGTGTTTCTGACCACTGTGTGTCTGACCACTGTGTTTCTGACCAGGGTGTTTCTGACCACTGTATTTCTGACCAGTGTGTTTCTGACTACTGTGTTTCTGACCAGTGTGTTGCAGACCAGTGTGTTTCTCACCACTGTGTTTCTGACCACTGTGTGTCTGACCACTGTGTTTCTGACCAGGGTGTTTCTGACCACTGTATTTCTGACCAGTGTGTTTCTGACTACTGTGTTTCTGACCAGTGTGTTTCTGACCCGTGTGTTTCAGACCAGTGTGTTTCCGACCACTGTGTTTCTGACCACAGTGTTTCTGACCAGTGTGTTTCTGACCACTGTGTTTCTGACTAGCGTGTTTCAGACCACTGTGTTTCTGACAAGTGTGTTTCTGACCAGTGTGTTTCTGACCACTTTGTTTCTAACCACTATGTTTCTGACCACTGTGTTTCCGACCTGTGTGTTTCCGACCAGTTTGTATCTGACTAGTGTGTTTCTGACCAGTGATTTTCTGACCAGTAGTTTCTGAACACTGTCTTGTTGACCAGTGTGTTTCTGACCACAGTGTTTCTGACCAGTGTGTTTCCGACCACTGTACTTCTGATCAGTGCGTTTCTGACCACTGTGTTTCTGACCACTGTGTTTCTTACCACTGTGTTTCTGACCACTGTGTTTCTGACCAGTGTGTTTCTGACCAGTGTGTTTCTCACCAGTGTGTTTATGACCACTGTGTTTCTGACTAGTGTGCTTCTGACCACTGTGTTTCTGACCACTTTGTTTCTGACCAGTGTGTTTCTGACCAATGTGTTTCTGACCACTGTGTTTATGACCACTGTGTTTCTGACCACTGTGTTTCTGGCCGTGACAGCAGCTGCACGTAAGGCGCCGGAAAGGAGGGGACGCGTGGAGAAAGAGGCGATGATGGTGGTTTCCAAAATCTGTGAGTCACCGGGAGACTCGGAAGAAGAACAACCCCTCACACGCATCCAGGGATTACTACGGGCTCCATGAACGGTTCCACACAGGAAGGATGAGGTAATTGAGCTGCACCGCGCTGGTGGACGCGGCAGACGCCCAAGCGGCCCTGCTGAGAGCAGGCTATGAGAGTAGTGGGATGAAGGAGAGCTTCAAGCGGTCGGAATCCTTCGGCTCTTCCCTGCACCTGACCCTTGGGACAGAGAGCCACCGGTCTATGATGAAGAGAACCGCAAGAAGTTCGAGGTGATGAAAGCGGAGCAGGATGGGAGGCGAGCGTGTGGATTGCCAGGAAGAGTGCCAGAGACGAAGCAGAAGCCGGAGGAAGCAGTGACAGAGAAAGCGGGGAGGAACGGGCCCATGGAAACACAATACTGGCGGATCTGGCAGACCGCCCACATCCTTCTCCGCGCCACCAGCAAGGAACAGCAGAAGGCGGAGGCGCAGAAGGTGTATGCGGACCTGGAAGTACTGCTAGGGGTGGAATTCGATCGTAGGAAAAAGGACGACCTAGCTCGCCTGTGTGAGCAGTATGCCTGGGAGGACGGTCGTCTCTGGAGGATAACTCGGTGTGTCTTGTGGGTGCTCCCGCCAACGTTGCAGAAGGCAGTTGTAGAGGCTTACCATCACCATCATCACACTAGCGTGCAGGCAGTGAAAGATTGCCTGACACCCATCATCCATATGTTAAACCTGTCAGCTATCATCAAAGATGTGGTACAACACTGTGCCCCTTGCGAACGAACGCGGAAAACTACACCACGGGACCAGCCGCTGTTCCAACCATCCCCTATCGGCGAGCCGTTGGAAAAGATTATCATCGACTTTCACGGCCCCTGCACACACCGCGACCAAGGGAACCGATACTGGATTGCAGCGGTGGACCACTTCACAAAGTATCTCTGGGTCCGCGCTGTGCCGAACAAGAGTTCAGCCACCGCGGCAAGGCTCATCCGCGAGGAAATCTTCTACCACTTTGGTGGCTACAGCGTGGTGCACAACGACAACGGCACGAAGTTCATGGAGGCCTTCAGAGAGGAACTGAAGGAGTGGGGGGTCCGCCACGTGCACTCCGGGCGGTACCGGCCAGATTCACAAGGGCAAGTGGAGCAGGTGTACGACATACTAGAAAGGCAGCAGCTGGACTGAGAAGCTAAGGAAAACGGCTCACTTCATCAACACGACACCCAGCCGAGCAACCTCCTTCTCACCCCACATGCTACTCTTTGGATAACCACCGCGTGCGGCAATGGACATACCTCTGAAACCGCTGGGGCTACCGCTTGCCCCGGAGGTGCAAGACGAACTCTCGGAGGAGGAGAAGGACGAGGCGGTCGCGGAATGGTTCCGTGAGCGCTGCGAGCGGACAAAGGCCATGTGGGCGGAGGCGCGGTTGAGAGGTTCGGTCGCTGCATGGCAGCGACCCGCATGGCCTTTGTCCGCTCGCAGCGCTCACGGAACCATTCCGCGACCGCCTTGTCCTTCTCCTCCTCCGAGAGTTCCTCTTGCACCTCCGGGGCAAGCGGTAGCCCCAGCGGTTTCAGAGGCATGTCCATTGCCGCACGCGGTGGTTGTCCAGAGAGTAGCATGTGGGGTGAGAAGGAGGTTGCTCGGCTGGGTGTCGTGTTGATGAAGTGAGCCATTTTCCTTAGCTTCTCAGTCCAGCTGCTGCCTTACTAGTATGTCGTACACCTGCTCCACTTGCCCTTGTGAATCTGGCCGGTACCGCCCGGAGTGCACGTGGCGGACCCCCCACTCCTTCAGTTCCTCTCTGAAGGCCTCCATGAACTTCGTGCCGTTGTCATTGTGCACCACGCTGTAGCCACCAAAGTGGTAGAAGATTTCCTCGCGGATGAGCCTTGCCACGGTGGCTGAACTCTTGTTCGGCACAGCGCGGACCCAGAGATACTTCGTGAAGTGGTCCACCGCTGCAATCCAGTATCGGTTCCCTTGGTCGCGGTGTGTGCAGGGGCCGTGAAAGTCGATGATAATCTTTTCCAACGGCTCGCCGATAGGGGATGGTTGGAACAGCGGCTGGTCCCGTGGCGTAGTTTTCCGCGCTCGTTTGCAAGGGGCACAGTGTTGTACCACATCTTTGATGATAGCTGACAGGTTTAACATGTGGATGATGGGTGTCAGGCGATCTTTCACTTCCTGCACGCTAGTGTGATGATGGCGATGGTAAGCCTCCACAACTGCCTTCTGCAACGTTGGCGGGAGCACCCACAAGACACACGGAGTCATCCTCCAGAGACGACCGTCCTCCCAGGCATACTGCTCACACAGGCGAGCTAGGTCGTCCTTTTTCCTACGATCGAATTCCACCCCTAGCAGTACTTCCAGGTCCGCGTACACCTTCTGCGCCTCCGCCTTCTGCTGTTCCTTGCTGGTGGCGCGGAGAAGGATGTGGGCGGTCTGCCAGATCCGCCAGTCTTGTGTTTCCATGGGCCCGTTCCTCCCCGCTTTCTCTGTCACTGCTTCCTCCGGCTTTCGCTTCGTCTCTGGCACTCTTGCCGGCAATCCACACTCTCGCCTCCCATCCTGCTCCGCTTTCATCACCTCGAACTTCTTGCGGTTCTCTTCATCATAGACCGGTGGCTCTGTGTCCCAAGGGTCAGGTGCAGGGAAGAGCCGAAGGATTCCGACCGCTTGAAGCTCTCCTTCATCCCACTGCTCTGATAGCCTGCTCTCAGCATGGCCGCTTGGGCGTCTGCCGCGTCCACCAGCGCGGTGCAGCTCAATTACCTCATCCTTCCTGTGTGGAACCGTTCATGGAGCCCGTAGTAATCCCTGGATGCGTGTGAGGGGTTGTTCTTCTTCCGAGTCTCCCGGTGACTCACAGATTTTGGAAACCACCATCATCGCCTCTTTCTCCGCGCGTCCCCTCCTTTCCGGCGCCTTACGTGCAGCTGCTGTCACGGCCAGAAACACAGTGGTCAGAAACACAGTGGTCATAAACACAGTGGTCAGAAACACATTGGTCAGAAACACACTGGTCAGAAACAAAGTGGTCAGAAACACAGTGGTCAGAAGCACACTGGTCAGAAACACAGTGGTCATAAACACACTGGTGAGAAACACACTGGTCAGAAACACACTGGTCAGAAACACAGTGGTCAGAAACACAGTGGTAAGAAACACAGTGGTCAGAAACACAGTGGTCAGAAACGCACTGATCAGAAGTACAGTGGTCGGAAACACACTGGTCAGAAACACTGTGGTCAGAAACACACTGGTCAACAAGACAGTGTTCAGAAACTACTGGTCAGAAAATCACTGGTCAGAAACACACTAGTCAGATACAAACTGGTCAGAAACACACAGGTCGGAAACACAGTGGTCAGAAACATAGTGGTCAGAAACAAAGTGGTCAGAAACACACTGGTCAGAAACACACCTGTCAGAAACACAGTAGTCTGAAACATGCTAGTCAGAAACACAGTGGTCAGAAACACACTGGTCAGAAACACTGTGGTCAGAAACACAGTGGTCGGAAACACACTGGTCTGAAAAACACTTGTCAGAAACAAAGTGGTCAGAAACACAGTGGTCAGAAACACACTGGTCAGAAACACTGTGGTCAGAAACACAGTGGTCGGAAACACACTGGTCTGAAAAACACTTGTCAGAAACAAAGTGGTCAGAAACACACTGGTCAGAAACACAGTGGTCAGAAACACACTGGTCAGAAACACAGTGGTCAGAAACACAGTGGTCAGAAACACAATTGTCAGAAACATAGTGGTCAGAAACACACTGGTCAGAAACACAGTGGTCAGAAACACACTGGTCAGAAACACAGTGGTCAGAAACACAGTGGTCAGAAACACAATTGTCAGAAACATAGTGGACAGAAACACAGTTATCAATAACACAGTGGTCTGAAACACAGTGGTCTGAAACACAGTGGTCAGAAACACAGTGGTCAAAAACACAGTGGTCAGAACACTGTGGTCAGAAACAGAGTGGTCTGAAACACAGTGGTCAGAAGCACGGTGGTCAGAAGCACAGAGGTCAGAAATACACTGGTCAGAAACACTCTGGTCAGAAACACAGTGGTCAGAAAAACAACGGTCAGAAACACAGTGGTCAGAAACACAGTGGTCAGAAACACACTGGTCAGAAACACACTGGTCAAAAACACAGTGGTCAGAAACACACTGGTCAGAAACACAGTAATTAGAAACAGAGTGGTCAGAAACACAGTGGTCAGAAACATAGTGGTCAGAAACACAGTGGTCAGAAACATAGTGGTCAGAAACACAGTGGTCAGAAGCACAGTGGTCAGAAACACAGTGGTAAGAAACACAGTGGTCAGAAACACAGTGGTCAGAAACACACTGGTCAGAAATACAGTGGTGAGAAACACAGTGGTCAGAAACACACTGGTCACAAACAAACTGGTCAGAAACACAATGGTCGGAAACACAGTGGTCAGAGACACAGTTGTCAGAAACACACTGGTCAATTCACACTGGTCAAAAACAAACTGGTCAGAAACACAGTGGTCATAAACACACTGGCCAGAAACACAGTGGTCAGAAACACAGTGGTCATAAACACACTTGTCAGAAACACAGCGGTCAGGAACACAGTGGTCAGAAACACAGTTGTCAGAAACACAGTGGTCAGAAACACACTGGTCAGAAACACGCTGGTCAGAAACACAGTGGTCAAAATACAGTGGTCACAAACACACTGGTCAGAAACACAGTGGTAAGAAACACAGTGGTCAGAAATAAACTGGTCAGAAACACAGTGGTCAGAATAACAGTGGTGAGAAACACACTGGTCAGACTTACAGTGGTCAGCAACACAGGGGTCAGAAACACAGTGGTCAGAAACACACAGGTCTTAACACACTGGTCAGAAAAACAATGGTCATAAACACACTGGTCAGAAACACAGTGGTCATGTACACAGTGGTCAGAAACACACTGGTCAGAAACACAGTGGTCAGAAACACACTGGTCAGAAACATAGTGGCCAGAAACACACTGGTCAGAAACACAGTGGTCAGAAACACACTCGTCAGAAACACAGTGGTAAGAGACACAGTGGTCATAAACACAATGGTCAGAATCACAGTGGTCAGAAACACTCTGGTCAAAAACACGGTGGTCAGAGACACAGTGGTCTGAAACACACTGGTCAGAAACACAGTGGTCAGAAACACACTGGTCAGAAACACAGTGGTCATAAACACGCTGGTAAGACACACAGTGGTCAGAAAGACACTGGTAAGAAACACAGTGGTCAGAAACACAGCGGTCAGGAACACAGTGGTCAGAAACACAGTGGTCAGAAACACAGTGGTCAGAAACGCACTGGTCAGAAACACGCTGGTCAGAAACACAATGGTCAGAAATACAGTGGTCAGAAACACACTGGTCAGAAACACAGTGGTAAGAAACACAGTGGTCAGAAACAAACTGGTCACAAACACAGTGGTCAGAAACACAGTGCTCAGAAACACACCGGTCAGAATAAGAGTGGTCAGGAACACACTTTTTTAGAAACACAGTGGTCACAAATACAGTGGGCAGAAACACACTGGTTAGAAACACACTGGTCAGAAACACGGGGGCTAAAACACAGTGGTCAGAAAGACGCATGTCTGAAACACACTGGTCATAAACACACTGGTGAGAAACACACCGGTCAGAAACACAGTGGTCATATACACAGTGGTCTGAAACACACTGGTCAGGAACATACTGGTCACAAACACAGTTGTCAGAAACACTGTGCTCAGAAACACAGTAGTCAGAAACACAGTGGACAGAAACACAGTGCTCTGAAACACACTGGTCAGAAACACACTGGTCATAAACAGAGTCGTAAAAAACACAATGGTCCGAAACACACTGGTCAGAAACACACTGGTCGGAAACGCAGTGGTCAGAAACACAGTGGTCAGAAACACACTGGTCAGAAACACAGTGGTCAGAAACACAGTGGTTAGAAATGCACTGGTCAGAAACACGCTGGTCAGAAACGCAGTGGTCAAAAACATAGGGGTCAGAAAAACACTGGACAAAAACACAGTGGTAAGAAACACAGTGGTCAGAAACACACTGGCAGAATAAGAGTGGTCATAAACACACTGGTCAGAAACACCGTGGTCAGAAATACAGTCGTGAGAAACACACCGGTCAGAAACACACTAGTCAGAAACACACACGTTAAGAACACAGTGGTCAGAAACACACTGGTCTGAAACACACTGGTCAGAAACACACTTGTCAGAAACACACTGGTCAGAAACATTGTGGTCCTATACACAGTGGTCAGAAACACACTGGTCGGGAACAAACTGGTCAGAAACACAACACTGTGGGCAGAAACACACTGGTCAGAAACACAGTGGCCATAAACACACTGGTCAGAAACACACTGGTCTGAAACACACTGGTCAGAAACACACTGGTCAGAAACACACTGGTCAGAAACACAGTTGTCATATACACAGTGGTCAGAGACAAACTGGTCAGGAACACACTGGTCAGAAACACAGTGGTCAGAAACACAGTGGGGAGAAACAAACTGGTCAAAAACACATTGGCCAGAAGCACACTGGGCAGAAACACAGTGGTCAGAAACACACTGGTCAGAAACACAGTGGTCAAAAAACACAGTGGTCATAAACACAGTGGTCATAAGCACAGTGGTCAGAAACACACTGGTCAGAAACACAGTGGTCAGACACACACTGGTCGGAAACACAGTGGTCAGAAACACATTGTACGAAACACACTGGTCAGAACACAGTGGTCAGAAACACACTGGTCAGAAACACAATGGTCAGACACACACTGGTCAGAAACACAGTGGTCAGAAACTTCTGGTCAGAAACACACGGGTCAGAAACACACTGGTCAGAAACACACTGGTCAGAAACACTCTGGTGAGAAACACACTGGTCGGAAACACACTGGTCAGAAACATAGTGGTCAGGAACACACTGGTGGGAAACACAGTGGTCAGGAACACAGTGGTCAGAAGCACACTGGTCAGAAACACAGTGGTCAGAAAGACACTGGTCAGAAACACACTGGTCAGAAACACGGTGGTCATAAACACAGTGGTCAGAAACACAGTGATCAGAAAAACAGTGGTTAGCAACACAGTGGTCAGAAAAAGACCGGTCAGAAACACACTGGTCAAAAACACACTGGTCAGAAATACACTGCTCAGAAACACAGTGGTGAGAAACACAGTGGTCAGAAACACAATGGTCAGAAATGCGGTCGACAGGAACACACTGGTCAGAAACATACTTGTCAGAAACACACTGGTCAGACACACAGTGGTAAAAAACACAGTGGTCCGGAACACACTGGTCATAAACACAGTGGTCAGAAACGTAGTGGTCAGAAACACAATGATCAGAAACACGGTGGTCAGAAGCACAGTGGTCAGAAAAACACTGGTCAGTAACACACTGGTCAGAAACACAGTGGTCATAAAAACAATTATGAGGAACACAGTGGTCAGGAACTCAGTGGTCAGAAACACACTGGTCATAAAGAAAGTGGTCAGAAACGCACTGTTCAGAAACACAATGGTTAGAAACATAGTGGTCATAAACACAGTGGTCAGAAACACAGTGGTCAGAAACACAGTGGTCAGAAACACAGTGGTCAAGAACACTGTGGTCAGAAACAGAGTGTTCAGAAACACAGTGGTCAGAAACACAGTGGTCAGAAACACAGTGGTCAGAAACACGGTGGTCAGATACACGGTGGTCAGAAACACAGTGGTCAGAAACACACTGGTCATAAACAAACTGCGAAAAAACACAGTAGTCGAAAACACAGTGGTCAGAGACATTGTGGTCAGAAACACACTGGTCAGATATACGCTGGTCAGAAACACACTGGTCAGAAACACAGTGGTCAGAAACACACTGGTCAGAAACACAGTGGTCAGAAACACAGTGGTCAGAAACACAGTGGTCAGAAACACAGTGGTCAGAAATCAACTGGTCAGAAACACGCTGGTCAGAAACACAGTGGTCAGAAATGCAGTGGTCAGAAACACCCTGGTCAGTAACACAGTGGTAAGAAATACAGTGGTCAGAAACAAACTGGTCAGAAACACAGTGGTCATATACACAGTGGTCATAAACACAATGGTCAGAAATACAGTAGTCAGAAACACACTGGTCAGAAACACACTGGTCTGAAACACACTGGTCAGAAACACACTGGTCAGAAACTAACTGGTCAGAAACACAGTGGTCATATACACTGTGGTAAGAAACACACTGGTCAGGGACACTGGTCAGAAACACAGTGGTCAGAAACACAGTGGTCAGAAACATGCTGGTCAGAAACACACTGGTCAGAAACACTTTGATCAGAAACACACTGGTCGGAAACACACTGGTAAGAAAAATACTGGTCAGAAACATAGTGGTTAGAAAAACACTGGTGGGAAACTCAGTGGTCAGAAACGCATTGGTCAGAAACACACTGGTCAGAAACACAGTGGTCAGAAACGAACAAGTCAGAAACACAGTGGTCAGAAACACGGTGGTTATAAACACAGTGGTCGAAAACACAGTGATCAGAAACACAGTGGTTAGCAACACAGTCGTCAGAAACACATCGGTCATAAACACACTGGTCAGAAAGACACCAGTCAGAAAGACACTGGTCACAAACACACTGGTCAGAAACACAGTGGTCAGAAACACACTGGTCAGAAACACAGTGGTCAGGAACACAGTGGTCGGAAACACAATGGTCAGAAACACAGTGGACAGAAACACACAGGTCAGAAACACACTAGTCAGAAACACAATGGTAAAAAACACAGTGGTCCGGAACACACTGGTCAGAAACACAGTGGTCAGACTCACAGTGGTCAGAAACACGGTGGTCAGAAACACGGTGGTCAGAAGCACAGTGGTCAGAAATACACTGGTCAGTAACACACAGGCCACAAACACAGTGGTCATAAAAACAATGGTCAGAAACACAGTGGTCGGGAACACAGTGGTGAGAAACACACTGGTCAGAAACACACTGGTCAGAAAGACAGTGGTCAGAAACGCACTGGTCAGAAACACAGTGGTTAGAAACATAGCGGTCAGAAACACAGTTGTCAGAAACACAGTGGTCAGAAACATAGTGGTCAAGAACACAGTGGTCAAAAACACAGTGGTCAAAAACACAGTGGTCAAAAACACAGTGGTCAGAAACACAGTGGTCAGAAACACAGGGGTCAGAAACACAGTGGTCAGAAACACGGTGGTCAGAAACACAGTGGTGAGAAACACACTGGTCAGAAACAAACTGGTCAGAAACACAGTGGTCGGAAACACAATGGTCAGAGACATAGTGGTCAGAAACACACTGGTCAGAAACACGCTGGTAAGAAACACACTGGTTAGAAACACAGTGGTCATAAACTTACTGGTCAGAAACACAGTGGTCAGAAACACAGTGGTCAGAAACACACTGGTCAGAAACACAGTGGTCAGAAACACAGTGGTCAGAAACACAGTGGTCAGAAACACAGTGGTTGGAAACACACTGGTAAGAAACACACTGGTGAGAAACATAGTGGTCACAAACACACTGGTGAGAAACACATTGATCAGAAACACAGTGGTCAGAAACACAGTGGTCAGAAACACAGTGGTCAGAAACACAGTGGTCAGAAACGTACTGGTCAGAAACACGCTGGTCAGAAACACAGTAGTCAGAAATACAGTGGTCAGAAACACCCTGGTCAGCAACACAGTAGTGAGAAAGACAGTGGTCAGAAACAATCTGGTCAGAAACACAGTGGTCAGAAACACACTGGTCAGAAACACACCGGTCAGAAAAACAGTGGTCAGAATCACACTGGTTAGAAACACACTGGTCAGAAACACAGGGTTCAGAAACACAGTGGTCCAAAACACACTGGTCTGAAATACACTGGTCAGAAACACAGTGGTCAGAAACACACTGGTCAGAAACACAGTGGTCATATACACAGTGGCCAGAAACACACTGGTTGGGAACACACTGGTCAGAAACACAGTGGTCAGAAACACAGTGGTCAGAAACACAGCGGTAAGAAACACAGTGGTCAGAAACACACTGGTCAAAAGCACGCTGGTTAGAAATACTTTGGTCAGAAATACAATGGTCAGAAACACACTGGTCAGAAACACAGTGGCAAGAAACATAGTGGTCAGAAACAAACTGGTCAGAAACACAGTGGTCAGAAATACAGTGGTCAGAAACACACTGGTCAGAATAACAGTTGTCAGAAACACACTGTTCAGAAACAAACAGAGAACACAGAGGACAGAAGCACACTGGTCAGAAACACAGTGGTCAGAAACACACTGGTCAGAAACACAGTGGTAACAAATACAGTCGTCCGAAACACACTGGTCAGAAACACAGTGGTCAGAAACAGAGTGGTCAGAAACACAGTGGTCAGAAGCACTGTGGTCAGAAGCACAGTGGTCAGAAATATACTGGTCAGAAACACGCTGGTCAGAAACACAGTGGTCAGAAAAACAATGGTCAGAAACACAGTGGTCAGAAACACAGTGGTCAGAAACACACTGGTCAGAAACACACTGGTTAAAAACACAGTGTTCAGAAACGCAATGGTCAGAAACACAGTGGTTAGAAACAGAGTGGTCAGAAACACAGTGGTCAGAAACATAGTGGTCAGAAACACAGTGGTCAGAAGCGCAGTGGTTGGAAACACAGTGGTCAGAAACACAGTGGTCAGAAACACAGCGGTCAGAAACACAGTGGTCAGAAATATGGTGGTTAGAAACACAGTGGTCAGAAACACACTGGTCACAAACAAACTGGTCAGAAACACAATCGTCGGAAACACAGTGGTCAGAGACACAGTTGTCAGAAACACACTGGTCAGAAACACACTGGAGAAAAACACACTGGTCAGAAACACAGTGGTCATAAACACACTGGCCAGAAACACAGTGGTCAGAAACACAGTGGTCATAAACACAGTGATCAGAAACAGAGTGGTCAGAAACACACTGGTCAGAAGCACACTGGTCAGAAACACAGTGGTAAGAAACACAGTGATCAGAAACACACTGGTCAGAAACACAGTGGTCAGAAACACACTGGTCAGAAACACA
>SZWC01004426.1:124769-154222 GCA_023375785.1 Penium margaritaceum
TGCGAACTGGTTGCGGAGTGGTGCGAACTGGTTGCGGAGTGGTGCAAACTGTCTGCGGAGTAATGCTTACTGGTTGCGGAGTGGTGCGAACTGGTTGCGGAGTGGTGCGAACTGGTTGCAGATTGGTGCGAACTGGTTGCGGAGTGGTGGGAACTGGTTGTGGGTGGTGCGGTCTGGCAGTGGAGTGGTGCAAACTGGTTACAGATTGGTGTAAACTGGTTGTGGAGTGGTGCGAACTGGTTGCAGAAAGGTGCGAACTAGTTGCGGAGTGGTGCAAAGTGGTTGCGGAGTGGTGAAAACTGGTTGCGGAGTGACGCGAACTGGCTGTACAGTGGTGCAAACTGGTTGCGGAGTGGTGCGAACTGGTTGCGGAGTGACGCGAATTGGCTGCACAGTGGTGCAAACTGGTTCCAGACCTGTGGGAACTGGATGTGGAGTGGTGCGAACTGATTGCAGAGTGGTGAGAACTGGTTGCGGAGGTGTGCAAACTGGTTGTGGCATGCTGTGAACTGGTTGCGGAGTGGTGACAACTGGTTGCGGAGTGGTGCGAACTGGTTGCGGAATGGTGCAAACTGGTTGTGGAGTGGTGCGAACTGGTTGCGGAGTGGTGCGAACTGGTTGTGGGGTGGTGAGAACTGGTTGCGTGTGGTGCGAATTGGTCGCGGAGTGGTGCGAACTGGTTGCAGGCTGGTGCGAACTGGTCGCGGAGTGGTGCGAACGGGTTGCGGAGTGGTGTGAAGTGGCTGTGGAGTGGTATAAGCCGGTTACGGAGTGGTGTGAACTGGTTGCGGAGTGGTGCGAACTGGTTGCGGAGTGGTGCGAACTGGTTCCGGAGTGGTGCGAACTGGTTGCGGAGTGGTGCAAACTGGTTGCGGACCTGTGCGAACTAAATGCGGGGTGCTGCAAACTTTCTGCGGAGTGGTGCTAACTGGTTGCGGAGTGGTGCGAACTGGTTACGGAGTGGTGCGAACTGGTTGCGGAGTGGTGCAAACTGGTTGCGGACCTGTGCGAACTAAATGCGGGGTGCTGCAAACTTTCTGCGGAGTGGTGCTAACTGGTTGCGGAGTGGTGCGAACTGGTTACGGAGTGGTGCGAACTGGTTGCGGAGTGGTGCAAACTGGTTGCGGACCTGTGCGAACTAAATGCGGGGTGCTGCAAACTTTCTGCGGAGTGGTGCTAACTGGTTGCGGAGTGGTGCGAACTGGTTACGGAGTGGTGCGAACTGGTTGCGGAGTGGTGCAAACTGGTTGCGGACCTGTGCGAACTAAATGCGGGGTGCTGCAAACTTTCTGCGGAGTGGTGCTAACTGGTTGCGGAGTGGTGCGAACTGGTTACGGAGTGGTGCGAACTGGTTGCGGAGTGGTGCAAACTGGTTGCGGACCTGTGCGAACTAAATGCGGGGTGCTGCAAACTTTCTGCGGAGTGGTGCTAACTGGTTGCGGAGTGGTGCGAACTGGTTACGGAGTGGTGCGAACTGGTTGCGGAGTGGTGCAAACTGGTTGCGGACCTGTGCGAACTAAATGCGGGGTGCTGCAAACTTTCTGCGGAGTGGTGCTAACTGGTTGCGGAGTGGTGCGAACTGGTTACGGAGTGGTGCGAACTGGTTGCGGAGTGGTGCAAACTGGTTGCGGACCTGTGCGAACTAAATGCGGGGTGCTGCAAACTTTCTGCGGAGTGGTGCTAACTGGTTGCGGAGTGGTGCGAACTGGTTACGGAGTGGTGCGAACTGGTTGCGGAGTGGTGCAAACTGGTTGCGGACCTGTGCGAACTAAATGCGGGGTGCTGCAAACTTTCTGCGGAGTGGTGCTAACTGGTTGCGGAGTGGTGCGAACTGGTTACGGAGTGGTGCGAACTGGTTGCGGAGTGGTGCAAACTGGTTGCGGACCTGTGCGAACTAAATGCGGGGTGCTGCAAACTTTCTGCGGAGTGGTGCTAACTGGTTGCGGAGTGGTGCGAACTGGTTACGGAGTGGTGCGAACTGGTTGCGGAGTGGTGCAAACTGGTTGCGGACCTGTGCGAACTAAATGCGGGGTGCTGCAAACTTTCTGCGGAGTGGTGCTAACTGGTTGCGGAGTGGTGCGAACTGGTTACGGAGTGGTGCGAACTGGTTGCGGAGTGGTGCAAACTGGTTGCGGACCTGTGCGAACTAAATGCGGGGTGCTGCAAACTTTCTGCGGAGTGGTGCTAACTGGTTGCGGAGTGGTGCGAACTGGTTACGGAGTGGTGCGAACTGGTTGCGGAGTGGTGCAAACTGGTTGCGGACCTGTGCGAACTAAATGCGGGGTGCTGCAAACTTTCTGCGGAGTGGTGCTAACTGGTTGCGGAGTGGTGCGAACTGGTTGCGGAGTGGTGTGAACTGGTAGCGGAGTGGTGCAAACTGGTTGCGGAGTGGTACGAACTTGTAGCAGAGTGGTGCGAACTGGTTGTGGAGAGGTGTGATCTGGTAGCGGAGTGGTGCGAACTGGTTGCGGAGTGGTGCAAACTGGTTGTGGAGTGGTGTGAACTGATTGCGGAAAGGTGCGAACTGGTTGCGGAGTGTTGCGAACTGGTTGCGGAGTGCTGCGAACTGGGTGCGGAGTGGTGTAAACTGGTTGTAGAGTGGTGCGAACTGGTTGCGGAGTGGTGCGAACTGTTCGCGGAGTGGTGCACACTGGTCGCGGACTGGTGGGAACTAGTTGGGGACTGGTGCGAACGGGTTGCGGAGTGGTGTTAACTGGTTGCGGAGCCGTACAAACAGGTTGCGGAGAGGCGTGAACTGGTTGAGGAGTGGCGCGAACTGGTTGCGGAGTGGTGCGAACTGGTTGCGGAGTGGTGCAAACTGTTTGCGTAGTGGTGCGAAGTGGTTGCGGAGTGGTGCGAACTGGTTGCGGAGTGGTGCGAACTGGTTGCGGAGGGGTGCGAACTGGTTGCGGAGTGGTGTGAACTGGTAGCGGAGTGGTGCAAACTGGTTGCGGAGTGGTACGAACTGGTTGCGGAGTGGTGCGAACTGGTTGGGGAGTGGTGCGAACTGGTTGCGGAGTGGTGCAAACGGGTTGCGGAGTGGTGCAAACTGGTTGCGGAGTGGTCCGAACTGGTTGCAGAGTAATGCAAACTGGCTGCCGAGTGGTGCGAACTGGTTGCAGACTGGTGCGAACTGGTTGCGGAGTGGTGCGAACTGGCTGCGGAGTTGTGCGAACTGGTCGCGGAGTGGTGTGAACTGGCTGTGGAGTGGTGCAAACAGGTTGCGGAATGGTGTGAACTGGTTGCGGAGTGGTTCGAACTGGTTGCGGAGTGGTGCAAACTGGTTGCGGAGCTGTGCAAACTGGTTGCGGAGTGGTGCGAACTGGCTGCGGAGTTGTGCGAACTGGTCGCGGAGTGGTGTGAACTGGCTGTGGAGTGGTGCAAACAGGTTGCGGAATGGTGTGAACTGGTTGCGGAGTGGTTCGAACTGGTTGCGGAGTGGTGCAAACTGGTTGCGGAGCTGTGCAAACTGGTTGCGGAGTGGTGCGAACTGGCTGCGGAGTTGTGCGAACTGGTCGCGGAGTGGTGTGAACTGGCTGTGGAGTGGTGCAAACAGGTTGCGGAATGGTGTGAACTGGTTGCGGAGTGGTTCGAACTGGTTGCGGAGTGGTGCAAACTGGTTGCGGAGCTGTGCAAACTGGTTGCGGAGTGGTGCGAACTGGCTGCGGAGTTGTGCGAACTGGTCGCGGAGTGGTGTGAACTGGCTGTGGAGTGGTGCAAACAGGTTGCGGAATGGTGTGAACTGGTTGCGGAGTGGTTCGAACTGGTTGCGGAGTGGTGCAAACTGGTTGCGGAGCTGTGCAAACTGGTTGCGGAGTGGTGCGAACTGGCTGCGGAGTTGTGCGAACTGGTCGCGGAGTGGTGTGAACTGGCTGTGGAGTGGTGCAAACAGGTTGCGGAATGGTGTGAACTGGTTGCGGAGTGGTTCGAACTGGTTGCGGAGTGGTGCAAACTGGTTGCGGAGCTGTGCAAACTGGTTGCGGAGTGGTGCGAACTGGCTGCGGAGTTGTGCGAACTGGTCGCGGAGTGGTGTGAACTGGCTGTGGAGTGGTGCAAACAGGTTGCGGAATGGTGTGAACTGGTTGCGGAGTGGTTCGAACTGGTTGCGGAGTGGTGCAAACTGGTTGCGGAGCTGTGCAAACTGGTTGCGGAGTGGTGCGAACTGGCTGCGGAGTTGTGCGAACTGGTCGCGGAGTGGTGTGAACTGGCTGTGGAGTGGTGCAAACAGGTTGCGGAATGGTGTGAACTGGTTGCGGAGTGGTTCGAACTGGTTGCGGAGTGGTGCAAACTGGTTGCGGAGTGGTGCGAACTGGTTGCGGAGTGGTGTGAACTGGTTGCAGAGTGGTGAGAACTGGTTGCGGAGTTGTGCGAACTGGTTGAGGAGTGGTGCAAACTGGTTGCACAGTGGTGACAACTGGTTGCGGAGTTGTGCGAACTGGTTGCGGAGTGGTGCGAACTGGTTGCGGAGTGGTGCGAACTGGTTGGGGAGTGGTGCGAGCTGGTTGCGGAGTGGTGCAAACTGGTTGCGGACCTGTGCGAACTAGTTGCGGGGTGGTGCAAACTTTCTGCGGATTGGTGCTAACTGGTTGCGGAGTGGTGCGAACTGGTTGTAGATTGGTGCGAACTGGTTGCGGAGTGGTGCGAACTGGTTGTGGAGCAGTGCCATCTGGTAGTGGAGTGGTGCAAACTGGTTGCGGAGTGGTGTAAACTGGTTGTGGAGTGGTGCGAACTGGTTGCAGAAAGGTACGAACTGGTTGCGGAGTGGTGCGAACTGGTAGCGGAATGGTGCGAACTGGTTGCGGAGTGACGCGAACTGGCTGCACAGTGGTGCGAACTGGTCCCAGAGTGGTGCGAACTGGTTGTGGTATGGTGCGAACTGATTGCGGAGTGGTGAGAACGGGTTGCGCAGTTGTGCAAACTGGTTGTGTCATGGTTCAAACTGGTTGCGGAGTGGTGACAACTGGTTGCGGAGTGGTGCGAACTGGTTGCGGAGTGGTGCAAGCTGGTTGCGGAGTGGTGCGAACTGGTTGCGGAGTGGTGCAAACTGGTTGCGGAGTGGTGCGAACTGGTTGCGGGGTGGTGAGAACCGGTTGCGGAGTGGTGCAAACTGGTCGCAAAGTGGTGCGAACTGGTTGCGGACTGGTGCGACTGGTCGCGGAGTGGTGCAAACGGGTAGCGGAGTGGTGTGAAGTGGCTGTGGAGTGGCACGAACTGTGAAGTGGCTGTGGAGTGGCACAAACTGGTTGCGGAGTGGTGCAAACTGGTTGCGGAGTGGTGCCAATTGGTTGCGAAGTGGTGCGACCGGTTGCGGAGTGGTGCGAACTGGTTGCGGAGTGGTGCGAACTGGTAGCGGAGTGGTGCAAACTGGTTTCGGAGTGGTACGAACTTGTAGCAGAGTGGTGCAAACTGGTTGTGGAGAGGTGCGATCTGGTAGCGGAGTGGTGCGAACTGGTTGCGGAGGGGTGTGAACTGGTTGCAAAGCGGTGGGACCTGGTTGCGGAGTGGTGCGAACTGGTTGCGGAGAGGTGCGAACTGGTTGCGGAGTGGTGCGAACTCGTTGCGGAGTGGTGCAAACTGGTTGCGAAGTGGTGCGAACTGGTTGCGGAGTGGTGCGCACTGGTTGTGGAGTGGTGCGCACTGGTTGCGGAGTGGTGCGCACTGGTTGTGGAGTGGTGCGCACTGGTTGCGGAGTGGTGCGCACTGGTTGTGGAGTGGTGCGCACTGGTTGCGGAGTGGTGCGCACTGGTTGTGGAGTGGTGCGCACTGGTTGCGGAGTGGTGCGCACTGGTTGTGGAGTGGTGCGCACTGGTTGCGGAGTGGTGCGCACTGGTTGTGGAGTGGTGCGCACTGGTTGCGGAGTGGTGCGCACTGGTTGTGGAGTGGTGCGCACTGGTTGCGGAGTGGTGCGCACTGGTTGTGGAGTGGTGCGCACTGGTTGCGGAGTGGTGCGCACTGGTTGTGGAGTGGTGCGCACTGGTTGCGGAGTGGTGCGCACTGGTTGTGGAGTGGTGCGCACTGGTTGCGGAGTGGTGCGCACTGGTTGTGGAGTGGTGCGCACTGGTTGCGGAGTGGTGCGCACTGGTTGTGGAGTGGTGCGCACTGGTTGCGGAGTGGTGCGCACTGGTTGTGGAGTGGTGCGCACTGGTTGCGGAGTGGTGCGCACTGGTTGTGGAGTGGTGCGCACTGGTTGCGGAGTGGTGCGCACTGGTTGTGGAGTGGTGCGCACTGGTTGCGGAGTGGTGCGCACTGGTTGTGGAGTGGTGCGCACTGGTTGCGGAGTGGTGCGCACTGGTTGTGGAGTGGTGCGCACTGGTTGCGGAGTGGTGCGCACTGGTTGTGGAGTGGTGCGCACTGGTTGCGGAGTGGTGCGCACTGGTTGTGGAGTGGTGCGCACTGGTTGCGGAGTGGTGCGCACTGGTTGTGGAGTGGTGCGCACTGGTTGCGGAGTGGTGCGCACTGGTTGTGGAGTGGTGCGCACTGGTTGCGGAGTGGTGCGCACTGGTTGTGGAGTGGTGCGCACTGGTTGCGGAGTGGTGCGCACTGGTTGTGGAGTGGTGCGCACTGGTTGCGGAGTGGTGCGCACTGGTTGTGGAGTGGTGCGCACTGGTTGCGGAGTGGTGCGCACTGGTTGTGGAGTGGTGCGCACTGGTTGCGGAGTGGTGCGCACTGGTTGTGGAGTGGTGCGCACTGGTTGCGGAGTGGTGCGCACTGGTTGCGGAGTGGTGCGAACTGGTTGCGGAGTGGTGTGAACTGGTTGCAAAGCGGTGGGACCTGGTTGCGGAGTGGTGCGAACTGGTTGCGGAGTGGTGTGATCTGGTTGCGGAGTTGTGTGAACTGGTTGCGGAGTGGTGGGAACTGGTTGGGGAGTGGTGGGAATTGGTTGCGGAGTGGTGGGAACTGGCTGCGGAGTTGTGAGAACTGGTTGCGGAGTGGTGCAAACTGGTTGCAGTGTGGCACGAACTGGTTGCAGAGTGGTGCGCACTGGTTGCGGAGTGGTACGAACTGGTTGCGGAGTGGCGTGAACTGGTTGTGGAGTGGTGCGAAGTGGTAGCGGAGTGGTGCAAACTGGTTCCAGAGTAGTGCAAACTGGTTGCCAAGTGGTGCGAACTGGTTGCGGAGTGGTGCGAGCTGGTTGCGGAGTGGTGCGAACAGGTTGCGGAGTGGTGCGAACTGGTTATGGCGTAATGCGAACTGGCTGCAAAGTGGTGCAAGCTGGTTGCGGAGTGGTGCGACTGGTTGTGGAGTGGTGCAAACTGGTTACATAGTGGTGGGAACTGGCTGCAGAGTTGTGCAAACTGGTTGCAGAGTGGTGCGAACTGGTTGCGGAGTGGTGAGAACTGGTTGCCGAGTGGTGCGAACTGGTTGCGGAGTGGTGCGAACTGGTCGCGGAGTGGAGCGACCTGGTCGCAGACTGGTGCGAACTGGTCGGGGAGTGGTGCAAACAGGTTGCGGAATGGTGTTAACTGGTTGCGGAGTGGTGTGAACTGATTGCGGAGTGGTGCGAAGTGGTTGCGGATTGGTGCAAACGGGTTGCGGAGTGGTGCGAACTGGTTGCGGAGTGGTGCAAACGGTTGCGGAGTGGTGTCAACTGGTTGCGCAGTGGTACGAACTGGTTGCAGAGTGGTGCCAACTGATTGCGGAGTGGTGCGCACTGGTTGCCGAGTGGTGCGAACTGCTTGCGGAGTGGTGCGCACTGGTTGCCGAGTGGTGCGAACTGCTTGCGGAGTGGTGCGCACTGGTTGCCGAGTGGTGCGAACTGCTTGCGGAGTGGTGCGCACTGGTTGCCGAGTGGTGCGAACTGCTTGCGGAGTGGTGCGCACTGGTTGCCGAGTGGTGCGAACTGCTTGCGGAGTGGTGCGCACTGGTTGCCGAGTGGTGCGAACTGCTTGCGGAGTGGTGCGCACTGGTTGCCGAGTGGTGCGAACTGCTTGCGGAGTGGTGCGCACTGGTTGCCGAGTGGTGCGAACTGCTTGCGGAGTGGTGCGCACTGGTTGCCGAGTGGTGCGAACTGCTTGCGGAGTGGTGCGAACTGGTTGCGGAGTGGTGTGAACTGGTGGCAAAGTGGTGGGAACTGGTTGCGGAGTGGTGCAAACTGGTTTCGGAGTGGTGCAAACTGGTTGCGGAGTGGTGTGAACTGGTTGCGGAGTGTTGCAACTGGTTGCGGAGTGGTGCGATCTGGTTGCGGAGTGGTGCAAACGGGTTGCGGAGCTGTGCGAACTAGTTGCGGAATGGTGGAAACTGACTGCGGAGCAGTGCTAACTGGTTGCAGAGTGGTGTGAACTGGTTGCGGATTGGTGCGAATTGGTTGCGGAGTGGTGCTAACTGGTTGTGGAGTGGTGCGATCTGGTAGCGGAGTGGTGCGAACTGGTTGCGGAGTGGTTCGAACTGGTTGCGGAGTGGTGCGAACTGGTTGCGGAGTGGTGCGAACTGGTTGCAGAGTGGTGCGAACTGGTCGCGGAGTGGTGCGAACTGGTCGCGGACTGGTGCAAAATGGTTGAGGAGTGGTGCGAACGGGTTGTGCAGTGGTGTGAACTGGTTGCGGAGTCGTACCAACAGGTTGCGGAGTGGTGTGAACTGGTTACGGGGTGGCGTGAACTGGTTGCAGGGTGGTGCGACCAGGTTGCGGAGTGGTGCAAACTGGTTGCGGAGTGGTGCGAACTGGTTGCAGAGTGGTGCAAACGGGTTGTAGAGTGGTGCAAACTGGTTGCCGAGTGGTGTGAACGGTTGTGGAGTGGTGCAAACTGGTTGCGTAGTGGTGCGATCTGGTACCGGATTGGTGCAAACTGGTTGCGGAGTGGTGCGAACCAGTTGCGGAGTGGTGCAAACTGGTTGCGGAGTTGTGCGAACTGGTAGCGGAGTGGTGCAAGCTGGTTGCGGAGTGGTGCAAACTGGTTGCGGAGTGGTGCACATTGGTTGCAGAGTGGTTTGAACTGGTTGCGATGTGGTTCATACTGGTTACGCAGTTGTGCGAACTTGTTGTGGAGTGGTGCGAACTGGCTGCGGAGTGGTGCAATTTGGTTGCAGATTGGTGCAAACTGGTTGCAGAGTGGTGCGAACTGGTTGCGGAGTGGTACAAACTGGTTGCGGAGTGGTTGGAACTGGATGTGGCGTGGTGCGAACTGGTTGCGCAGTGGTGCAAACTGGTTTCGGAGTGGTGCGAACTGGTTGCGGAGTGGTGTGAACTGGTTGTGGAGTATTGCAACTGGTTGCAGAGTGGTATGAACGGGTTCCGGTTGGTGCAAACTGGTTGCGGAGTGGTGCGAACGGGTCGCGGAGTGGTGCGAGCTGGTTGCGGAGTGGTGGGCACTGGTTGCGGAGTGGTGGACATTGGTTGCAGAGTGGTGCGAACTGGTTGCCGAGTTGTTCGTACTGGCTATGGAGTTATGCGAACTGGTTGTGGAGTGGTGCGAACAGACTGCGGATTGGTGCAAACTGCTTGCGGAGTGGTGCGAACTGGTTGCGGAATGGTGCGAACTGGTTGCGGAGTAGTACAAACAGGTTGCGGAGTGGTGGGAGCTTGCTCTCGAGTGGTGCGAACTGGTTGCAGAGTGTTGCGAACTGGTTGCGGAGTGGTGCAAACTGGTTGCGGAGTGGAGTGAACTGGCTGCAAAGTGGTGGGAACTGGTTGCGCAGTGGTGCAAACTGGTTTCGGAGTGGTGCGAACTGGTAGTGGAGTGGTGCAAACTGGTTACGGGTTGGTGTAAACTGGGTGTGGATTGGTGCGAACTGGTTGCAGAAAGGTGCAAACTATCTGCGGAGTGGTGTGAACTGGTTGCGGAGTGGTGCAAACTGGTTGCAGAGTGACGCGAACTGGCTGCACAGTGGTGTGAACTGGTTGCGAAGTGGTGCGAACTGGTTGCGGAGTGATGCGAATTGGCTGCACAGTGGTGCAAACGGGTCCTAGACCTGTGGGAACTGGATGTGGATTGGTGCGAACTGATTGCAGAGTGGTGAGAACTGGTTGCGGAGGTGTGCAAACTGGTTGTGGCATGCTGTGAACTGGTTGCGGAGTGGTGACAACTGGTTGCGGAGTGGTGCGAACTGGTTGCGGAGTGGTACAAACTGGTTGCGGAGTGGTGGGAACTGGTTGGGGAGTGGTGCGAACTGGTAGCGGAGTGGTGCAAACTGGTTGTGGAGTGGTGCGAACTGGCTGCGGAGTGGTGCAAACTGGTTGCAGAGTGGTGCAAACTGGTTTTGGAGTGGTGCCAACTGGTTGCGGAGTGGTGCGACTGTTTGCGGAGTGGTGGGAACTGGTTGGGGAGTGGTGCGAACTGGTAGCGGAGTGGTGCAAACTGGTTGTGGAGTGGTGCGAACTGGCTGCGGAGTGGTGCAAACTGGTTGCAGAGTGGTGCAAACTGGTTTTGGAGTGGTGCCAACTGGTTGCGGAGTGGTGCGACTGTTTGCGGAGTGGTGGGAACTGGTTGTGGAGTGGTGCGAACTGGTAGCGGAGTGGTGCAAACTGGTTCCGGAGTCATACGAACTGGCAGTGGAGTGGTTCAAACTGGTTGTAGAGTGGTGGGAACTGGTTCGGAGTGGTGCGAACCAGTTGCTATGTGGTGCGAGCTGGTCGCGGAGTAGTGCGAACTGGTTGTGGAGTGGTGTGTTCGGGTTGCGGAGTGGTGTGAACTGGTTGCGGAGTGGTGTGAACTGGTTGCAGAGCGGTGCCAACTGGCTGCGGAGTGGTGCGAACTGGCTGCGTAGTTGTGAGAACTGGTTGCGGAATGGTGCGAACTGGCTGCAGAGTGGCACAAACTGGTTGCAGAGTGGTGCGAACTGGTTGCGGACTAGTGCGAACTGGTCGCGGAGTGGTGCGAGCTGGTTGTGGAGTGGTGCGAACTGGTTGCGGAGCGGTGCAAACTGGTTGCGGAGTGGTGCGAACTGGTTGCAGAGTGGTGCGAACTGGCTGCGGAGTGGTGCAAACTGGTTGCGGAGTGGTGCGAACTGGTTGTAGAGTAATGCGAACTGGCTGCGGAGTGGTGCGAATTGGTTGCAGACTGGTGCGAACTGGTTGTGGAGTGGTGCGAACTGGTTACAGAGTGGTGGGAACTGGCTGCGGAGTTGTGCGAACTGGTCGCAGAGTGGTGTGAACTGGCTGTGGAGAGGTGCAAACAGGTTGCGGAATGGTGTGAACTGGTTGAGGAGTGGTACGAACTAATTGCGGAGTGGTGCCAACTGGTTGCGGAGTGGTGCAAACTGGTTGCGGAGTGGTGCAAACTGGTTGCGGAGTGGTGCCAACTGGTTGCGAAGTTGTGCGAACTGGTTGCGGAGTGGTGCGAACCGGTTGCGGAGTGGTGCGACTTGGTTGCGGAGTGGTGTGAACTGGTGGCCGAGTGGTGTGAACTGCTTGCGGAGTGGTGTAAACTGGTTGTGGAGTGGTGCGAACTGGTTGCAGAAAGGTGCGAACTGGTTGCGGAGTGGTGCAAACTGGTTGTGGAGTGGTGCCATCTGGTAGTGGAGTGGTGGGAACTGGTTGCGGAGTGGTGTAAACTGGTTGTGGAGTGGTGCGAACTTGTTGCAGAAAGGTGTGAACTGATTGTGGAGTGGTGCGAACTGGTTGCGGAGTGACGCGAACTGGCTGCACAGTGGTGCGAACTGGTCCCAGAGTGGTGCAAACTGGTTGTGATGTGGTGCGAACTGATTGCGGAGTGGTGAGAACTGGTTGCGCAGTTGTGCGAACTGGTTCTGTCATGGTTCGAACTGGTTGCGGAGTGGTGACAACTGGTTGCGGGGTGGTGAGAACTGGTTGCGGAGTGGTGCGAACTGGTTGCGGACTGGTGCGACTGGTCGCGGAGTGGTGCGAACGGGTTGCGGAGTGGTGTGAAGTGGCTGTCTAGTGGCACGAACTGGTTGCGGAGTGGTGCAAACTGGTTGCGGACTGGTGCGAACTGGTAGCGGAGTGGTGCAAACTGGTTGCGGAGTGGTACGAACTTGTAGCAGAGTGGTGCGAACTGGTTCTGGAGAGGTGCGATCTGGTAGCGGAGTGGTGCAAACTGGTTGTGGAGTGGTGCGAACTGGTTGCGGAGTGGTGCGAACTGGTTGTGGAGTGGTGCGAACTGGTTGCAGAAAGGTGCGAACTGGTTGCGGAGTGTTGCGAACTGGTTGCGGAGTGCTGCGAACTGGTTGCCGAGTGGTGTGAACTGGTTGCAGAGTGGTGCAAAATGGTTGCGGAGTGGTGCGAACTATTCGCCGAGTGGTGCACACTGGTCGCGGACTGGTGCGAACTGGTTGGGGAGTGGTGCGAACAGGTTGCGGAGTGGTGTTAACTTGTTGCGGAGTCGTACAAACAGGTTGCGGAGAGGTGTGAACTGGTTGCGGAGTGGCGCAAACTGGTTGCAGAGTGGTGGGAACTGGTTGCGGAGTGGTGCAAACTGGTTGCGGAGTGGTGCGAACTGGTTGCGGAGTGGTGCAAACGGGTTGCGGAGTGGTGCGATCTGGTTGGGGAGTGGTGCGAACAATTGCGGAGTGATGCGAACTGGTTGTGGGGTGGTGCGAACTGGTAGCGGAGTGGTGCAAACTGGTTATGGAGTGGTGCGAACTGGTTGGGGAAATGTGTGAACTTGTTGCAGAGTGGTGCGAACTGGTTGTGGAGTGGTACGAATAGGTTGCGGAGTGGTGAGAACTGGTTGCGGAGTTGTGCAAACTGGTTGCGGCATGGTGCGAACTGGTTGCGGTGTAGTCAAAACTGGTTGCGGAGTGGTGCAAACTGGTTGCGGAGAGGTGCGAACTGGTTGCAGAGTGGTGCGAACTGGTTGCGGGGTGGTGCGAACTGGTTGCGGACCTGTGCAAACTAGTTGCGGGGTGGTGCAAACTGTCTGCGGAGTGGTGCTAACTGGTTGCGGTGTGGTGCAAACTGGTTGCGGAGTGGTGCGAACTGGTAGCGGAGTGGTGCAAACAGGTTGCGGAGTGGTGCGAACTGGTTGCGGAGTGGCACGATCTTGTTGCGGAGTGGTGCGAGCTGGTTGCGGAGTGGTGCAAACTGGTTGCGGACCTGTGCAAACTAGTTGCGGGGTGGTGCAAACTGTCTGCGGAGTGGTGCTAACTGGTTGCGGTGTGGTGCAAACTGGTTGCGGAGTGGTGCGAACTGGTAGCGGAGTGGTGCAAACAGGTTGCGGAGTGGTGCGAACTGGTTGCGGAGTGGCACGATCTTGTTGCGGAGTGGTGCGAGCTGGTTGCGGAGTGGTGCAAACTGGTTGCGGACCTGTGCAAACTAGTTGCGGGGTGGTGCAAACTGTCTGCGGAGTGGTGCTAACTGGTTGCGGTGTGGTGCAAACTGGTTGCGGAGTGGTGCGAACTGGTAGCGGAGTGGTGCAAACAGGTTGCGGAGTGGTGCGAACTGGTTGCGGAGTGGTGCCAACTGGTTGCGGAGTGGTGCGAACTGGTTGCGGAGTGGTGCGAACTGGTTGTGGAGCGGTGCCATCTGGTAGTGGAGTGGTGCAAACTGGTTGCGGAGTGGTGTAAACTGGTTGTGGAGTGGTGCGAACTGGTTGCAGAAAGGTGCGAACTGGTTGCGGAGTGGTGCGAACTGGTTGCGGAATGGTGCAAACTGGTTTCGGAGTGACGCGAACTGGCTGCACAAAGGTGCGAACTGGTCCCACAGTGGTGCGAACTGGTTGTGGTGTGGTGCGAACTGATTGCGGAGTGGTGAGAACTGGTTGCGCAGTTGTGCAAACTGGTTGTGTCATGGTTCAAACTAGTTGCGGAGTGGTGACAACTGGTTGCGGAGTGGTGCAAACTGGTTGCAGAGTGGTGCAAGCTGGTTGCGGAGTGGTGCGAACTGGTTGCGGAGTGGTGCAAACTGGTTGCAGAGTGGTGCGAACTGGTTGCGGGGTGGTGAGAACTGGTTGCGGAGTGGTGCGAACTGGTCGCGAAGTGGTGCAAACTGGTTGCGGACTGGTGTGACTGGTCGCGGTGTGGTGCAAACGGGTTGCGGAGTGGTGTGAAGTGGCTGTGGAGTGGAACGAACTGGTTGCGGAGTGGTGCAAACTGGTAGCGGAGTGGTACAAACTGGTTGCGGAGTGGTACGAACTTGTAGCAGAGTGGTGCGAACTGGTTGTGGAGAGGTGCGATCTGGTAGCGGAGTGGTGCAAACTGGTTGTGGAGTGGTGCGAACTGGTTGCGGAAAGGTGCGAACTGGTTGCGGAGTGTTGCGAACTGGTTGCGGAGTGGTGCGAACTGGCTGCGGAGTGGTGCGAACAGGTTGCGGAGTGGTGCGCACTGGTTGTGGAGTGGTGCGCACTGGTTGCGGAGTGGTGCGCACTGGTTGTGGAGTGGTGCGCACTGGTTGCGGAGTGGTGCGCACTGGTTGTGGAGTGGTGCGCACTGGTTGCGGAGTGGTGCGCACTGGTTGTGGAGTGGTGCGCACTGGTTGCGGAGTGGTGCGCACTGGTTGTGGAGTGGTGCGCACTGGTTGCGGAGTGGTGCGCACTGGTTGTGGAGTGGTGCGCACTGGTTGCGGAGTGGTGCGCACTGGTTGTGGAGTGGTGCGCACTGGTTGCGGAGTGGTGCGCACTGGTTGTGGAGTGGTGCGCACTGGTTGCGGAGTGGTGCGCACTGGTTGTGGAGTGGTGCGCACTGGTTGCGGAGTGGTGCGCACTGGTTGTGGAGTGGTGCGCACTGGTTGCGGAGTGGTGCGCACTGGTTGTGGAGTGGTGCGCACTGGTTGCGGAGTGGTGCGCACTGGTTGTGGAGTGGTGCGAACTGGTTGCGGAGTGGTGGGAACTGGTTGCGGAGTGGTGCAAACGGGTTGCGGAGTGGTGCAAACTGGTTGCGGAGTGGTGCGAACAGTTGCGGAGTGATGCGAACTGGTTGCGGGGTGGTGCGAACTGGTATCGGAGTGGTGCAAACTGGTTATGGAGTGGTGCGAACTGGTTGCGGAAATGTGTGAACTGGTTACAGAGTGGTGCGAACTGGTTGTGGAGTGGTACGAATAGGGTGCGGAGTGGTGAGAACTGGTTTCGGAGTTGTGCAAACTGGTTGCGGCATGGTGCGAACTGGTTGCAGGGTGGTAACAACTTTTTGCGGAGTGGTGCGAACTGGTTGCGGAGAGGTGCGAACTGGTTGCAGAGTGGTGCGAACTGGTTGCGGGGTGGTGCGAACTGGTTGCGGGGTGGTGCGAACTGGTTGCGGAGTGGTGCGAACTGGTTGCGGCGTGGCCCGAACTCGTTGCAGAGTGCTTCGAACTGGTTGCGGACTGGTGCAAACTGGTCGAGGAGTGGTGGGAACGGGTTGTGGTGTGGTGTGAACTGGTTGCTGTGTCCTACCAACAGGTTGCGGAGTGGTGTGAACTGGTTGCGGAGAGGCGCGAACTGGTTTTGGAGCGGTGCGAACTGGTTGCGGAGTGGTGCAAACTGGTTGCGGTGTGGTGCCAACTGGTTGCAGAGTGGTGCGAACTGGTTGCGGAGTGGTGCGAACTGGTTGCGGAGTGGTGCGAACTGGTTGCGGAGTGGTGCAAACTGGTTGCGGTGTGGTGCCAACTGGTTGCAGAGTGGTGCGAACTGGTTGCGGAGTGGTGCGAACTGGTTGTGGAGTGGTGCGAACTGGTAGCGGAGTGGTGCAAACTGGTTGCGGAGTGGTGCGAACTGGTAGCTGAGTGGTGGGAACTGGTTTCGGACTGGTGCCAACCGGTCGCTACGTGGTGCGAACTGGCCGCGGAGTGGTGCAAACTGGTCGCGGGGTGGTGCGAACTGGTTGCGGAGTGGTGCGTTCGGATTGCCGAGTGGTGCGAACGAGTTGCGATGGGGTGCGAGCTGGTTGCGGAGTGGTGCGAACTGGTTGCGGAGTGGTGTGAACTGGTTGCAAAGCGGTGGGACCTGGTTGCGGAGTGGTGCTAACTGGTTGCGGAGAGGTGTGATCTGCTTGCGGAGTCCTGTGAACTGGTTGCGGAGTGGTGGGAACTGGTTGGGGAGTGGTGGGAATTGGTTGCGGAATGGTGCAAACTGGCTGCCGAGTTGTGAGAACTGGTTGCGGAGTGGTGCAAACTGGTTGCAGAGTAGCACGAACTGGCTGCAGAGTGGTGCGCATTGGTTGCGGAGTGGTGCGAACTGGTTGAGGAGTGGCGCGAACTGGTTGTGGAGTGGTGCAAACTGGTAGCGGAGTGGTGCAAACTGGTTCCAGAGTGGTGCAAACTGGTTGCCAAGTGGTGCGAACTGGTTGCGGAGTGGTGCGAGCTGGTTGCGGAGTGGTGCGAACAGGTTGCGAAGTGGTGCAAACTGATTATGGAGTAATGCGAACTGGCTGCGGAGTGGTGCGAACTGGTTGCGAAGTGGTGCGAACTGGTTGCGGAGTGGGGCAAACTGGTTGCAGAGTGGTGCGAACTGGCTGCGGAGTGGTGCGAACTGGTTGCGAAGTGGTGCGAACTGGTTGCGGAGTGGGGCAAACTGGTTGCAGAGTGGTGCGAACTGGCTGCGGAGTGGTGCGAACTGGTTGCGAAGTGGTGCGAACTGGTTGCGGAGTGGGGCAAACTGGTTGCAGAGTGGTGCGAACTGGCTGCGGAGTGGTGCGAACTGGTTGCGAAGTGGTGCGAACTGGTTGCGGAGTGGGGCAAACTGGTTGCAGAGTGGTGCGAACTGGCTGCGGAGTGGTGCGAACTGGTTGCGAAGTGGTGCGAACTGGTTGCGGAGTGGGGCAAACTGGTTGCAGAGTGGTGCGAACTGGCTGCGGAGTGGTGCGAACTGGTTGCGAAGTGGTGCGAACTGGTTGCGGAGTGGGGCAAACTGGTTGCAGAGTGGTGCGAACTGGCTGCGGAGTGGTGCGAACTGGTTGCGAAGTGGTGCGAACTGGTTGCGGAGTGGGGCAAACTGGTTGCAGAGTGGTGCGAACTGGCTGCGGAGTGGTGCGAACTGGTTGCGAAGTGGTGCGAACTGGTTGCGGAGTGGGGCAAACTGGTTGCAGAGTGGTGCGAACTGGTTGCGGAGTAGTGCGAACTGGTTGCGGAGTGGTTCGAACTGGTTGCGGAGTGGTGCGAACTGGTTGCGGAGTGGTGCGAATTGGTTGCAGAGTGGTGCGAACTGGTCGCGGAGTGGTGCGAACTGGTCGCGGACTGGTGCAAAATGGTTGGGGAGTGGTGCGAACGGGTTGCGGAGTGGTGTGAACTGGTTGCGGAGTCGTACCAACAGGTTGCAGAGTGGTGTGAACTGGTTACGGGGTGGCGTGAACTGGTTGCAGGGTGGTACGACCTGGTTGCGGAGTGGTGCAAACTGGTTGCGGAGTGGTGCGAACTGGTTGCAGAGTGGTGCAAACGGGTTGCGGAGTGGTGCAAACTGGTTGCCGAGTAGTGTGAACGGTTGTGGAGTGGTGCGAACTAGTTGCGTAGTGGTGCGATCTGGTACCGGATTGGTGCAAACTGGTTGCGGAGTGGTGCGAACCAGTTGCGGAGTGGTGCAAACTGGTTGCGGAGTTGTGCGAACTGGTAGCGGAGTGGTGCGAGCTGGTTGCGGAGTGGTGCAAACTGGTTGCGGAGTGGTGCACATTGGTTGCAGAGTGGTGTGAACTGGTTCAGAGTGGTTCATACTGGTTACGGAGTTGTGCGAACTTGTCGTGGAGTGGTGCGAACTGGCTGCGGAGTGGTGCAAATTGGTTGCAGATTGGTGCAAACTGGTTGCAGAGTGGTGCGAACTGGTTGCAGAGTGGTACAAACTGGTTGCGGAGTGGTTGGAACTGGATGTGGAGTGGTGCGAACTGGTTGCGCAGGGGTGCAACCTGGTTTCGGAGTGGTGCGAACTGGTTGCGGAGTGGTGTGAACTGGTTGTGGAGTGTTGCAACTGGTTGCGGAGTGGTACGAACGGGTTCCGGTTGGTGCAAACTGGTTGCGGAGTGTTGCGAACTGGTCGCGGAGTGGTGCGAGCTGGTTGCGGACTGGTGGGCACTGGTTGCGGAGTGGTGGACATTGGTTGCAGAGCGGTGCAAACTGGTTGCCGAGTTGTTCGTACTGGCTACGGAGTTATGCGAACTCGTTGTGGAGTGGTGCGAACAGGCTGCGGATTGCTGCAAACTGGTTGCGGAGTGGTGCGAACTGGTTGCGGAATGGTGCGAACTGGTTGCGGAGTGGTACAAATAGGTTGCGGAGTGGTGGGAGCTGGCTGTGGAGTGGTGCGAACTGGTTGCAGAGTGTTGCGAACTGGTTGCGGAGTGGTGCAAACTGGTTGCGAAGTGGTGTGAAGCGGCTGCAAAGTGGTGGGAACTGGTTGCGCAGTGGTGCAAACTGGTTTTGGAGTGGTGCGAACTGGTAGTGGAGTGGTGCAAACTGGTTACGGATTGATGTGAACTGGATGTGGATTGGTGCGAACTGGTTGCAGAAAGGTGCGAACTGTCTGCGGAGTGGTGCGAACTGGTTGCGGAGTGATGCAAACTGGTTGCGGAGTGACGCGAACTGGCTGCACAGTGGTGCGAACTGGTTGCGGAGTGGTGCGAACTGGTTGCGGAGTGACGCGAATTGGCTGCACAGTGGTGCAAACTGGTCCCAGACCTGTGGGAACTGGATGTGGAGTGGTGCGAACTGATTGCAGAGTGGTGAGAACTGGTTGCGGAGGTGTGCAAACAGGTTGTGGCATGCTGTGAACTGGTTGCGGAGTGGTGACAGCTGGTTGCGGAATGGTGCGAACTGGTTGCGGAGTGGTGCAAACTGGTTGTGGAGTGGTGCAAACTGGTTGCGGAGTGGTGCGAACTGGTTGCGGGGTGGTGAGAACTGGTTCCAGAGTGGTGCGAACTGGTTGCAGAGTGGTGCGAACTGGTTGCGGAGTGGTGCGAACTGGTTGCGGGGTGGTGCAAGCTGGTTGCGGAGTGGTACAAACTGGCTCCGGAGTGGTGCAAACTGGTTGCAACGTGGTTCGAACTGGTTGCGGAGTGGTGCAAACTGGTTGCGGAGTTGTGCGAACTGGTTGCAGAGTGGTGCGAACTAGTTGCAAAGTGGTGCCTACTGGTTGCAGAGTGGTGGGAACTGGTTGCGGAGTGGTGCCAACTGGTTGCAGATGGGTACAAACTGGTTCCGGAGTGGTGCGAACTGGTTGCGAAGTGGTGCGAACGGGTTGTAAAGTGGTGCAAACTTGTTGCAGAGTGGTGCAAACTGGTTGCGGAATGGTGCAAACTGGTTGCGGAGTGGTGCAAACTGGGTGCGGAGTGGAGCGAACCGGTTGCAGAGTGGTGCGAACTATTTGCGGAATTGTGGGAACTGGTTGCAAAGTGGTGAGAACTGGTTGCGGAGTGGTGCAAACTGGTTGCGGAGTGGTGCGAACTGGTGGCGGAGTGGTGCCAACTGGTTGCGGAGTGGTGCAAACTGGGTGCGGAGTGGAGCGAACCGGTTGCAGAGTGGTGCGAACTGGTTGCGGAGTAGTGCGAACTGGTCGCGGAGTGGTGCGAACTGGTTGCGGAGAGGTGCGAACTGGTTGCGGAGTGTTGCGAACTGGTTGCGGAGTGCTGCGATCTGGTGGCGGAGTGGTGTGAACTGGTTGCAGAGTGGTGCAAACTGGTTGCGGAGTGGTGCCAACTGGGTGCGGAGTGGTGCGAACTGGTTGCAAAGTGGTGCGAACTGGTTGCGGAGTGGTGCCAACTGGGTGCGGAGTGGTGCGAACTGGTTGCAAAGTGGTGCGAACTGGTTGCGGAGTGGTGCCAACTGGGTGCGGAGTGGTGCGAACTGGTTGCAAAGTGGTGCGAACTGGTTGCGGAGTGGTGCCAACTGGGTGCGGAGTGGTGCGAACTGGTTGCAAAGTGGTGCGAACTGGTTGCGGAGTGGTGCCAACTGGGTGCGGAGTGGTGCGAACTGGTTGCAAAGTGGTGCGAACTGGTTGCGGAGTGGTGCCAACTGGGTGCGGAGTGGTGCGAACTGGTTGCAAAGTGGTGCGAACTGGTTGCGGAGTGGTGCCAACTGGGTGCGGAGTGGTGCGAACTGGTTGCAAAGTGGTGCGAACTGGTTGCGGAGTGGTGCCAACTGGGTGCGGAGTGGTGCGAACTGGTTGCAAAGTGGTGCGAACTGGTTGCGGAGTGGTGCCAACTGGGTGCGGAGTGGTGCGAACTGGTTGCAAAGTGGTGCGAACTGGTTGCGGAGTGGTGCCAACTGGGTGCGGAGTGGTGCGAACTGGTTGCAAAGTGGTGCGAACTGGTTGCGGAGTGGTGCCAACTGGGTGCGGAGTGGTGCGAACTGGTTGCAAAGTGGTGCGAACTGGTTGCGGAGTGGTGCCAACTGGGTGCGGAGTGGTGCGAACTGGTTGCAAAGTGGTGCGAACTGGTTGCGGAGTGGTGCCAACTGGGTGCGGAGTGGTGCGAACTGGTTGCAAAGTGGTGCGAACTGGTTGCGGAGTGGTGCCAACTGGGTGCGGAGTGGTGCGAACTGGTTGCAGAGGGGTGCGAACTGGTTGCGGAGTGGCGCGAACTGGTTGCAGAGTGGTGCGAACTGGTTGCGGAGTGGTGCAAACTGGTTGCGGAGTGGTGCGAACTGGTTGCGGAGTGGTGCAAACGGGTTGCGGAGTGGTGCGAACTGGTTGGGGAGTGGTGCGAACAATTGTGGAGTGATGCGAACTGGTTGTGGTATGCTGCGAACTGGCAGCGGAGTGGTTCAAACTGGTTATGGAGTGGTGCGAACTGGTTGGGGAAATGTGTGAACTTGTTGCAGAGTGGTGCGAACTGGTTGTGGAGTGGTTCGAATAGGTTGCGGAGTGGTGAGAACTGGTTGCGGAGTTGTGCAAACTGGTTGCGGCATGGTGCGAACTGGTTGCGGTGTAGTCAAAACTGGTTGCAGAGTGGTGCGAACTGGTTGCAAAGAGGTGCGAACTGGTTGCAGAGTGGTGCGAACTGGTTGCGGGGTGGTGCAAACTGGTTGCGGGGTGGTGCGAACTGGTTGCGGAGTGGTGCAAACTGGTTGCGGCGTGGCGCGAACTGGTCGCAGAGTGCTGCGAACTGGTTGCGGACTGGTGCGAACTGGTCGAGGAGTGGTCGGAACGGGTTGTGGTGTGGTGTGAACTGGTTGCGGAGTCGTACCAACAGGTTGCGGAGTGGTGTGAACTGGTTGCGGAAAGGCGCGAACTGGTTTTAGAGGGGTGCGAACCGGTTGCGGAGTGGTGCAAACTGGTTGCGGTGTGGTGCCAGCTGGTTGCGGAGTGGTGCGAACTGGTTGCGGAGTGGTGGGAACTGGTTGTGGAGTGGTGCGAACTGGTAGCGGAGTGGTGCAAGCTGATTGCGGAGTGGTGCGAACTGGTAGCAGAGTGGTGGGAACTGGTTTTGGACTGGTGCCAACCGGTCGCTATGTGGTGCGAACTGGCCGCAAAGTGGTGCGAACTGGTCGTGGGGTGGTGCGAACTGGTTGCGGAGTGGTGCGTTCGGATTGCGGAGTGGTGCGAACTGGCCGCAAAGTGGTGCGAACTGGTCGTGGGGTGGTGCGAACTGGTTGCGGAGTGGTGCGTTCGGATTGCGGAGTGGTGCGAACGAGTTGCGATGGGGTGCGAACTGGTTGCGGAGTGGTGCGAACTGGTTGCGGAGTGGTGAGAACTGGTTGCAGTGCGGTGGGACCTGGTTGCCGAGTGGTGCTAACTGGTTGCGGAGTGGTGTGATCTGGTTGCGGAGTCGTGTGAACTGGTTGCGGAGTGGTGGAAACTGGTTGCCGAGTGGTGGGACCTGGTTGCGGAGTGGTGCGAACTGGCTGCGGAGTTGTGAGAACTGGGTGCGGAGTGGTGCAAACTGGTTGCAGAGTGGCACGAACTGGCTGTAGAGTGGTGCGCACTGGTTGCGGAGTGGTGCGAACTGGTTGCGGAGTGGTGCGAACTGGTTGCAGAGTGGTGCAAACTGGATTCGGAGTGTTGCGAACTGGTTCTGGAGTGGTGCGAACTGGTTGCGGAGTGGTACAAACTGGTTTCGGAGTGGTGCAAATTGGTTGCCGAGTGGTGCGAACTGGTTGCGGAGTGGTGCGAACTGGTTGCGGAGTGGTGCGAACTGGTTGCGGAGTGGTGCGAACTGGTTGCGGAGTGGTGCAAACTGGTTGCGGAGTGGTGCGAACTGGTTATGGAGTAATGCGAACTGGCTGCGGAGTGGTGCAAACCGGTTGCAGAGTGGTGCGAACTGGTTGTGGAGTGGTGCAAACTGGTTACATAGTGGTGGGAACTGGCTGCAGAGTTGTGCGAACTGGTTGCAGAGACGTGGGAACTGGTTGCGGAGTGGTGAGAACTGGTTGCCGAGTGGTGCGAACTGGTTGCGGAGTGGTGCAAACTGGTCGCGGAGTGGAGCGACCTGGTCGCAGACTGGTGCGAACTGGTCGGGGAGTGGTGCGAACAGGTTGCGGAGTGGTCTGAACTGGTTGCGGAGTGGTGTGAACTGATTACGGAGTGGTGCGAAGTGGTTGCGGAGTGGTGCAAACGGGTTGCGGAGTGGTGCGATCTGGTTGCGGAGTGGTGCAAACGGTTGCATAGTGGTGTGAACTGGCTGCGGAGTGGTACGAACTGGTTGCAGAGTTGTGCGAACTGGTCGCGGAGTGGTACGACTGGTTGCGGAGTGGCGCGCACTGGTTGCGGAGTGGTGCACATTGGTTGCAGAGTGGTGCGAACAGGTTGCGGAGTGGTTTGTACTTGTAACAGAGTTGTGCAAACTGGTTGTGGAGTGGTGCGAACTGGCTGCGGAGTGGTGCGAACTGGTTGCGGAGTGGTGCACATTGGTTGCAGAGTGGTGCGAACAGGTTGCGGAGTGGTTTGTACTTGTAACAGAGTTGTGCAAACTGGTTGTGGAGTGGTGCGAACTGGCTGCGGAGTGGTGCGAACTGGTTGCGGAGTGGTGCAAACGGGTTCTGGAGTGGTGCGAACTGGTTGCGGAGTGGTGCGAACGGTTGTGGAGTTGTGCGAACTGGTTGCGGAGTGGTTTAAACTGGTACCGGAGTGGTGCAAACTGATTGCGGAGTGGTGCGAACGGGTTGCTGAGTGGTGCGAACTGGTTGCGGAGTCGTGCAAACTGGTAGCGGAGTGGTGCGGTTTGGTTGCGGAGTGGGGCGAACTGGCTGCGGAGTTGTACGAGCTGGTTGCGGAGTGGTTCAAACTGGTTGCGGAGTGGTGCGAACTGGTTGCGGACTGGTGCAAACTGGTTGCAGAGTGGTGCGAACTGGTCGCGGAGTGGTGCGAACTGGTCGCGGACTGGTGCAAACTGGTTGGGGAGTGGTGCAAACGGGTTGCGGAGTGGTGTGAACTGGTTGCGGAGTCCTACCAACAGGTTGCGGAGTGGTGTGAGCTGGTTACGGAGTGGCGCGAACTGGCTGCATGGTGGTGCAACCTGGTTGCGGAGTGGTGCAAACGGGTTGCGGACTGGGGCAAACTGGTTGCGGAGTGGTGCAAACGGGTTGCGGAGTGGTGCGAACTGGTTGCGGAGTGGTGCAAACGGTTGTGGAGTGGTGCGAACTGGTTGTGGAGTGGTGCGATCTGGTACCGGATTGGTGCAAAGTGGTTGCGGAGTGGTGCGAACCAGTTGTGGAGTGGTGCAAACTGGTTGCGGAGTTGTGCGAACTGGTAGCGGAGTGGTTCGGTTGGGTTGCGGAGTGGTGCGAACTGGTTGCAGAGTGGTGCGAGCTGGTTGCGGAGTGGTGCAAACTGGTTGCGGAGTGGTGCGAACTGGTCGCGGAGTGGTGCGAACTGGTTGCGGTGTGGTGCGCACTGGTTGCGGAGTGGTGCACATTGGTTGCAGAGTGGTGTGAACTGGTGGCGGAGTGGTTCATACTGGTTACGGAGTTGTGCAAACTTGTTGTGGAGTGGTGCGAGCTGGCTGCGGAGTGGTGCGATTTGGTTGCAGAGTGGGGCAAACTGGTTGCAGAGTGGTGCGAACTGGTTGCGGAGTGGTGCGAACAGGTTGCGGAGTGGTGCGAACTGGTTGCGGAGTGGTGCGAACAGGTTGCGGAGTGGTGCGAACTGGTTGCGGAGTGGTGCGAACTAGTTGTGGAGTGGTGCAAACTGGTTGCGGAGTTGTGCGAACTGGTAGCGGAGTGGTTCGGTTGGGTTGCGCAGTGGTGCGAACAGGTTGCAGAGTGGTGCGAGCTGGTTGCGGAGTGGTGCAAACTGGTTGCGGAGTGGTGCGAACTGGTCGCGGAGTGGTGCGAACTGGTTGCGGTGTGGTGCGCACTGGTTGCGGAGTGGTGCACATTGGTTGCAGAGTGGTGTGAACTGGTGGCGGAGTGGTTCATACTGGTTACGGAGTTGTGCAAACTTGTTGTGGAGTGGTGCGAGCTGGCTGCGGAGTGGTGCAATTTGGTTGCAGATTGGGGCAAACTGGTTGCAGAGTGGTGCGAACTGGTTGCGGAGTTGTACAAACTGGTTGCGGAGTGGTTGGAACTGGATGTGGAGTGGTGCGAACTGGTTGCAGAGTGGTGCGAACTGGTTGCGGAGTGGTGCGAACTGGTTGCGGAGTTGTACAAACTGGTTGCGGAGTGGTTGGAACTGGATGTGGAGTGGTGCGAACTGGTTGCAGAGTGGTGCGAACTGGTTGCGGAGTGGTGCGAATTGGTTGCAGAGTGCTGTGAACTGGTTGAAAAGTGGTGGCAACTGGTTGCGCAGTGGTGCAAACTGGTTTCGGAGTGGTGCGAACTGGTTGCGGAGTGGTGTGAACTGGTTGCGGAGTGGTGCGAATTGGTTGCAGAGTGCTGTGAACTGGTTGAAAAGTGGTGGCAACTGGTTGCGCAGTGGTGCAAACTGGTTTCGGAGTGGTGCGAACTGGTTGCGGAGTGGTGTGAACTGGTTGTGGAGTGTTACAACAGGTTGCGGTGTGGTGCGAACTGGTTCCGGTTGGTGCAAACTGGTTGCGGAGTGGTGCGAACTGGTCGCGGAGTGGTGCGAACTGGTTGAGGAGTGGTGCGAACTGGTTGCGGAGTGGTGCGAATTGGTTGTGGAGTGGTGCGAACTGATAACCGAGTGGTGCAAAGTGGTTCCGGAGTGGTGCAAACTGGTTGCCGAGTGGTGCGAACAGGTTGCGGAGTGGTGCGAACTGGTTGCGGAGTGGCACGAACTGGCTGCAGAGTGGCATGAACTGGCTGCAGAGTGGTGCGAACTGGTTGCGGAGTGGTGCAAATTGGTTACGGAGTGGCGCGAATTGGGTGTGGAGTGGTGCAAACTGGTAGCGGAATGGTGCAAAGTGGTTCCGGAGTGGTGCAAACTGGTTGCCGAGTGCTGCGAACTGGTTGCGGAGTGGTGCGAACTAGTTGAAGAAGTGGGAAGAAGTGGTTGCGGAGTGGTGCAAACGGGCTGCGGAGTGGTGCGAACTGGTCACAGAGTGGTGCGAACTCGTCGCGGAGTGGTGCGAACTGGTCACAGAGTGGTG
This sequence comes from Penium margaritaceum, assembly GCA_023375785.1. NCBI lineage: Eukaryota > Viridiplantae > Streptophyta > Zygnematophyceae > Desmidiales > Peniaceae > Penium > Penium margaritaceum. The sequence goes on from SZWC01004426.1 coordinate 150,036, forward strand.
CGAACTCGTCGCGGAGTGGTGCGAACTGGTCACAGAGTGGTGCGAACTCGTCGCGGAGTGGTGCGAACTGGTCACAGAGTGGTGCGAACTCGTCGCGGAGTGGTGCGAACTGGTCACAGAGTGGTGCGAACTCGTCGCGGAGTGGTGCGAACTGGTCACAGAGTGGTGCGAACTCGTCGCGGAGTGGTGCGAACTGGTCACAGAGTGGTGCGAACTCGTCGCGGAGTGGTGCGAACTGGTCACAGAGTGGTGCGAACTCGTCGCGGAGTGGTGCGAACTGGTCACAGAGTGGTGCGAACTCGTCGCGGAGTGGTGCGAACTGGTCACAGAGTGGTGCGAACTCGTCGCGGAGTGGTGCGAACTGGTCACAGAGTGGTGCGAACTCGTCGCGGAGTGGTGCGAACTGGTCACAGAGTGGTGCGAACTCGTCGCGGAGTGGTGCGAACTGGTCACAGAGTGGTGCGAACTCGTCGCGGAGTGGTGCGAACTGGTCACAGAGTGGTGCGAACTCGTCGCGGAGTGGTGCGAACTGGTCACAGAGTGGTGCGAACTCGTCGCGGAGTGGTGCGAACTGGTCACAGAGTGGTGCGAACTCGTCGCGGAGTGGTGCGAACTGGTCACAGAGTGGTGCGAACTCGTCGCGGAGTGGTGCGAACTGGTCACAGAGTGGTGCGAACTCGTCGCGGAGTGGTGCGAACTGGTCACAGAGTGGTGCGAACTCGTCGCGGAGTGGTGCGAACTGGTCACAGAGTGGTGCGAACTCGTCGCGGAGTGGTGCGAACTGGTCACAGAGTGGTGCGAACTCGTCGCGGAGTGGTGCGAACTGGTCACAGAGTGGTGCGAACTCGTCGCGGAGTGGTGCGAACTGGTCACAGAGTGGTGCGAACTCGTCGCGGAGTGGTGCGAACTGGTCACAGAGTGGTGCGAACTCGTCGCGGAGTGGTGCGAACTGGTCACAGAGTGGTGCGAACTGGTTGCGGAGTGGTGCAAACTGATTGCGGAGTGGTGCGAACGGGTTGCTGAGTGGTGCGAACTGGTTGCGGAGTCGTGCAAACTGGTAGCGGAGTGGTGCGGTTTGGTTGCGGAGTGGGGCAAACTGGCTGCGGAGTTGTACGAGCTGGTTGCGGAGTGGTGCGAACTGGTTGCGGAGTGGTGCGAACTGGTCACAGAGTGGTGCGAACTGGTTGCGGAGTGGTGCGCCCTGGTCGCGGAGTGATGCACATTGGTTGCAGAGTGGTGTGAACTGGTTGCGGAGTGGTTCATACTAGTTACGGAGTTGTGCGAACTTGTTGTGGAGTGGTGCAAACTGGCTGCGGAGTGGTGCAAACTGGTTGTAGAGTGGTGCGAGCTGGTTGCGGAGTGGTGCAAAATGGTTGCAGAGTGGTGTGAACTGGTTGCAAAGTGGTGGTAACTGGTTGTGCAGTGGTGCAAACTGGTTTCGGAGCGGTGCGAACCTGTTGCGGAGTGGTGTGAACTGGCTGTGGTGTGTTGCAACTGGTTGCAGAGTGGTGCGAACTGGTTCCGGTTGGTGCAAACTGGTTGTGGAGCTGTGCAAACTGGTTGCGGAATGGTGCAAACTGGCTGCGGAGTGGTGCTAACTTGCTGCGGAGCGGTGCGAACTGGTTGCGGATTGGTGCCAACTGGTTGCGGAGTGGTGCGAACTGGATGTGGAGTGGTGCCATCTGGTAGCGGAGTGATGCGAACTGGTTGCGGAGTGGTGCAAACTGGTTGCGGAGTGGCGCAAACTGGTAGCGGAGTGGTGCGAACTGGTTGCGGAGTGGTGCCAACTGGTAGCGGAGTGATGCGAACTGGTTGCGGAGTGGTGCAAACTGGTTGCGGAGTGGCGCAAACTGGTAGCGGAGTGGTGCGAACTGGTTGCGGAGTGGTGCCAACTGGTAGCGGAGTGATGCGAACTGGTTGCGGAGTGGTGCAAACTGGTTGCGGAGTGGCGCAAACTGGTAGCGGAGTGGTGCGAACTGGTTGCGGAGTGGTGCCAACTGGTAGCGGAGTGATGCGAACTGGTTGCGGAGTGGTGCAAACTGGTTGCGGAGTGGCGCAAACTGGTAGCGGAGTGGTGCGAACTGGTTGCGGAGTGGTGCCAACTGGTAGCGGAGTGATGCGAACTGGTTGCGGAGTGGTGCAAACTGGTTGCGGAGTGGCGCAAACTGGTAGCGGAGTGGTGCGAACTGGTTGCGGAGTGGTGCCAACTGGTAGCGGAGTGATGCGAACTGGTTGCGGAGTGGTGCAAACTGGTTGCGGAGTGGCGCAAACTGGTAGCGGAGTGGTGCGAACTGGTTGCGGAGTGGTGCCAACTGGTAGCGGAGTGATGCGAACTGGTTGCGGAGTGGTGCAAACTGGTTGCGGAGTGGCGCAAACTGGTAGCGGAGTGGTGCGAACTGGTTGCGGAGTGGTGCCAACTGGTAGCGGAGTGATGCGAACTGGTTGCGGAGTGGTGCAAACTGGTTGCGGAGTGGCGCAAACTGGTAGCGGAGTGGTGCGAACTGGTTGCGGAGTGGTGCCAACTGGTAGCGGAGTGATGCGAACTGGTTGCGGAGTGGTGCAAACTGGTTGCGGAGTGGCGCAAACTGGTAGCGGAGTGGTGCGAACTGGTTGCGGAGTGGTGCCAACTGGTAGCGGAGTGATGCGAACTGGTTGCGGAGTGGTGCAAACTGGTTGCGGAGTGGCGCAAACTGGTAGCGGAGTGGTGCGAACTGGTTGCGGAGTGGTGCCAACTGGTAGCGGAGTGATGCGAACTGGTTGCGGAGTGGTGCAAACTGGTTGCGGAGTGGCGCAAACTGGTAGCGGAGTGGTGCGAACTGGTTGCGGAGTGGTGCCAACTGGTAGCGGAGTGATGCGAACTGGTTGCGGAGTGGTGCAAACTGGTTGCGGAGTGGCGCAAACTGGTAGCGGAGTGGTGCGAACTGGTTGCGGAGTGGTGCCAACTGGTTGCGGAGTGGTGCGAACTGGTTGCGGAGTGGTGCGAACTGGTTGTGGAGTGGTGCAAACGGTTGTGGAGTTGTGCGAACTGGTTGCGGAGTGGTGCAAACTTGTACCGGAGTGGTGCAAACTGGTTGCGGAGTGGTGCGAACCGGTTTCGGAGTGGTGCGAACTGGTTGCGGAGTTGTCCGAACTGGTAGCGAAAGGGTGCGGTTTGGTTGCGGAGTGGTGGGAACGGGTTGCGGAGTGGTGCGAGCTGGTTGCGGAGTGGTGCAAACTGGTTGCGGAGTGGTCCGAACTGGTCACAGAGTGGTGCGAACTGGTTGCGGAGTGGTGCACACTGGTTGCGGAGTGGTGCACATTGGTTGGAGAGTGGTGTGAACTGGTTGGGGAGTGGTTCATGCTGGTTACGGAGTTGTGCGAACTTGTTGTGGAGTGGTGCGAACTGGCTGCGGAGTGGTGCAATGTGGTTGAAGAGTGGTGCAAACTGGTTGCTGAGTGGTGCGAACCGGTTGCGGAGTGGTACAAACTGGTTGCGGAGTGGTTGGAACTGGATGCGGAGTGGTGCGAACTGGTTGCAGAGTGGTGCGAACTGGTTTTGGAGTGGTGCAAACTGGTAGTGGAGTGGTATGAACTGGTTGCAAAGTGGTGGCAACTGGTTGTGCAGTGCTGCAAACTGGTTTTGGAGTGGTGCGAACTGGTTGCGGAGTGGTGTGAACTGGCTGTGGAGTGTTGCAACTGGTTGCGGAGTGGTGCGAACTGGTTCCGGTTGGTGCAAACTGGTTGCAGAGCTGTGCGAACTGGTTGCAGAATAGTGCAAACTGGCTGATGAGTGGTGCTAACTGGCTGCGGAGTAGTGCAAACTGGTTGCGGATTGGTGCCAACTGGTTGCGGAGTGGTGCGAACTGGATGTGGAGTGGTGCGATCTGGTAGCAGAGTGATGCGAACTGGTTGCGGAGTGGTGCAAACTGGTTGTGGAGTGGTGCAAACTGGTTGCGAAAAGGTTCAATCTGGTTGCGGAGTGGTGGGAACTGGTTGTTGAGTGCTGCAAACTGGTTGCAGAATGGTGAGAACTGGTTGCGGGGTTGTGCGGACTGGTTGCGGCATGGTGCGAACTGGTTGCGGGGTGGTGACAACTGGTTGCGGAGTGGTGCGATTTGGTTGCAGAGTGGTGCAAACTGGTTGCGGAGTGGTGCGAACTGGTTGCGGAGTGGTGCGAACTGGTTGTGGAGTGGTGCGAACTGGTTGCG
>SZWC01004426.1:163624-174303 GCA_023375785.1 Penium margaritaceum
CGGGGGGGGGGGGGGGGGGGGGGGGGGGGGGGGGCTGCTGCAACCCAATTGCAATGCAATGCAATGCAAAGCATTGCATTGGGGGTCTATGCAAACAAATGCAATCTGATAAAAATAGGTTGCATTTCCCAACCTATTCTCCATAGCATTTGCATGCAAATGCATGGCATTGCACGGATTGGCATTGACCAAACACATTGGGAATGGGGGGGGGGCTGCCGCAACCCAATTGCAATGCAATGCAATGCAAAGAATTGCATTGCGGTTGTATGCCAACTCATGCAATCTGAAGCACTGCCAGGCATTGTCAATGCTCTTGACAGTCATTGCCTGACCTAACAGCATCCCTGTGCACTGCATTTCCTCGCATTGCTTCCCACTTATTCCAGGTGAAGACACTGGCCCTCTCATTTTCCACGCTACAAGTGAGCCCCAACGCGCAGAACATGTTTGATGCGCAGGCCAATGAACTGAAGCAATGGGGGTTGTTCGACCGCATGTTCTGTCCGACAGCCGACAACGAGTCGACCAACAACGCCATGCTTAACAACTTCATCATACCATGTGCCGAGTCGTCGCTGCTACCCGAGGGCCACATCCGCTCCTTAGGACACATCATGAACCTAGCAGTGAAGGACCTCATGTGACATCCCAAGGTGGAGACCATTGTCTCCAAGGCTTGTGCAATCGCAGTGTTTGTGAACCGCTCCACCCCAAGGGAGCAGTCACTGATCAACGCAGCAATGGCAGCAGTTGTCAAGTACCAGTCGCTGCACCTTGACACCGAGACAAGGTGGAATGCCACCCTTGACATGATGGAGCGTGTCCTCATCCTCAAAAACGTGCTCCCTGTGTGGCTTGACAGCTATGGCATTGAGGGAGAGGAGTTGAAACCAAGCGGTGATGAGTGGCGGCTCATCACCCTACTCATCGTGGTGCTAAAGCCGTTCAAGTCATTCACCAATGACATCAGTGGAGCAAAGTATCCCACCTTGAACCTGGTCATCCCCTTCTACGAGTCGATGTTGGACAAGGTGGGGTCGTGCCAAGTGAAGGCGATCATGGCACGCGAGAAGAGCAAGAGGAGAGGTGCGGCTGGGCGGTTGGATGCCAAGGAGCAACTGCTGGTGGACATCAAGGACGGGTTTGCCGCGGCAGAAGTGAGACCAAAGAAGTACGCGTGACTTCTCACCGACCACAACATACTCGCAACAGCATGTGATCCCCGCTTCCGTCCCCGGTGGTTTGAACGCACGCACAAGCTCCTGGGTATGAGCTCCGCTGCATAATTGCAGGTCAAGGTGCTGTCGCTGCTACGCCCCTATCAAGACCGGGTGGTGATAGCACAGGAGGAGGCAGCTGCCCTCGTAGCAGCTGATGCAGCATCAACCACAGCAGGCACCCAGGGCTCTCAGTCCTCGCAGCAAAGCCAAGAGCACAGTTTTCAGGTGGCAGCACATGAAGAGGGTGGACAGGGTACATAGCAGCGACAGCCGCGGGCTAATGAGTAGGGTCAGCAACAGCAAGGTACACGCCAGCAGGTTGCACAGCAGCAGGTCTCCCAGCAGCAGCAAGGGTCGAGTGCTGTCAGTGGAGGATGACAACTTCGACCGCGTCCTCCACCCCCAATGGAGGATGATGCTTTGATAGAAGAGGCTCTGGCAGATCCACACAGGGATATGTTTGAAGAGCCTGAGGCACCAGAAGCGACGGCGGAGATGTCTTCGCTGGAGGTGGAGGTAGATGCATGGGCAAAGCTGCCAAAGAAAACTGGCACATGCAAGGTGCTCAAGCATTATCGAAAACTGCAGAGACACTATCCGTCCTTCTTCCTTACTGGAATGGATGTTCTTGCAGTTCCAGCCACCTCCACCCCCTCTGAACACTTGTTCTCACTTGGCAGGCATGTCATCACTGATTTCAGGCACTCGCCCGCGCACTTGACAGTCGAGAATGTACTCACCATGAAGAGCTGGATCAACGAGCGCTCGCTGCTTGACTTCCCGGTTACTCCCCACGGCATCGTCGCACCGGAGTACAGCGAGGAGGAGATGCGCATCAATCAGTTGCGTTGCAAAGCTCGTGATGATGGGCTTGTGGGTGCGGCATGCGAGGACTTGGAAGGACTTAGTTTGTATGTGAACGAAGATGATGAAGAGGAGGATGACCACGATGGTGGGGAGGATGGAGAGGAGGAAGGGGACATGGGGGGTGAGGATGATGATGTTACGGAAGTTGTACAATAGACATTGTATGAATCATGGATGGGAAACTCCATGCTCTCAGACTTTGCGTGCATTTATTTCACAATCATGCTTGTGCAGTTGCCATGAAACAGTGGAGTACATTCTCTGTCTTCTACCAAGTTTTCATTCTCCAAAGTTCAGAATTCTTCCCTCATGTGTTGGTTGAGCAGTCAAGGTCGTGCTTGATAAGTTCACTGGGCTTGTGAACTAACATTTGGGGAGATTACCACATTTAGTGTGATGTGATGCCCAAAGTTCATGAATCCGAACAGAATATGATATGATGACATGTGTGTGATGACCCAGACCAAAACTTGCATGTGATGCATGTGCTGGTTTTAGCGACTAATCATGGAAAACCTCCTCAATACACATATTTGAAAAGTGGTGAAATTTCGTATGAAAAAAACGCTGGATTTTGGATGGACGCAATATAAAGTGTGGAGATCCCCGGGATCCGTTGAGGATCCAGGGATCCTCATGATCCGGGGATCTTTTTTTGGATTTGGGGACTCAAATCCTCCGTAGGATCCGGACCCGGGGATCAGGATCCAATCTGGGATCCGAGAATCTTACCCGGTGTGCACCCTTAGGAGTCGTACCAACAGGTTGCGCAGTGGTGTGAATTGGTTGCGGATGGCGCGAACTGGTTGCGGAGCGGCGCAAACTGGTTGCAGAGTGGTGCAACTGGTTGCGGAGTGGTGCCAACTGGTTGCGGAGTGGTGCGAACTGGTTGCAAAGTGGTGCGAACTGGTTGCGGAATGGTGCGAACTGGTAGCGGAGTGGTGCAAACTGGTTGAGGAGTGTTGCGAACTGGTAGCGGAGTGGTGCGAACTGGTTGCACAGTGGTGGGAACTGGGTGCGGAGTGGTGCGAACCGGTCGCTAAGTGGTACGAACTGGTTGCGGAGTGGTGCGAACTGGTCGCGGAGTGGTGCGAACTGGTTGCGGAGTGGTGCGTTTTGGTTGCGGAGTGCTGCGAACGAGTTGCGAAGGGGTGCGAACTGGTTGCGGAGTGGTGCGAACTAGTTGCAGAGTGGTGTGAACTGGTTTCAAAAGGTGGGACCTGGTTGCGGAGTGGTGCGAACTGGTTGCGGAGGGGTGCGAACTGGTCGCGGAGTGGTGCGAACTGGTTGCGGAGTGCTGCGAACTGGTTGCGGAGTGGTGCGAACTGGTTGCGGAGTGGTGTGAACAGGTTGCGGAGTGGTGTGAACTGGTTACGGAGTGGTGGGAACAGGTCGCGATGTGCTGCGAACTGGTTGCGGAGTGGTGCGAACTGGTTGCCGAGTGGTGCGAACTGGTTGCGGAGTGGTTAGAACTAGTTGCGGAGTGGTGCGAACTTGTTGCGGAGTGATTCCAACTGGTTGTGGAGTGGTGCGAACTGGTTTCGGAGTTGTGCGACCTGGTTTTGGAGGGGTGCGAACTGGTTGCGAGGTGGTGATAACTGGTTGCGGAGTGGTACAAACTGGTCGTAGAGTGGTGCAAACTGGTTTCGGACTGGTGCAAACTGGTCGCGGAGTGGTGCGAACGGGTTGCGGAGTGGTGTGAACTGGGTGTGGAGTGGTAGGAACTGGTTGCGGAGTGGTGTGAACTGGTTGCGGAGTGGTGCAAACTGGTTGCGGAGTGGTGCGAACTGGTTGCGGAGCGGTGCAACGGAGAACAGACCAGGGAGCAGGGCTGCTGTCGGCAGATCTTGCTGGTCGATACGTGGCGTCGGGGGTCCGTTGTCGTCAGACGTGGTGTGTTCGGACGGCCGGATGCTCAGACCAGAGGAGTCTGATTGGTTGTGCCTTCCAAGCCGTTTGGTCAGCAGATTGGGCGAGGTGAACCGGGATCCGCCTGGCTTTTCCTTTTCCCGTTGAGTGGGCATTCTGGGGAGAGTTGGGTTGCACCAGGACGACCCTGGTTGAGCCGTGTGGTTCTTGATGAATATTCCGACAGGAACTGGTTGCAGGGTGGTGCGAACTGGTTACCGAGTGGTGCCAACTGGTTGCGGAGTGGTGCGAACTGGTTGCGGAGTGGTGCGAACTGGTTGCAGAGTGGTACGAACTGGTTGCGGAGTGGTGCGAACTGGTTGCAGAAAGGTGCAAACTGGTTTCGGAGTGGTGCGAACTGGTTGCGGAGTGATGCGAACCGGTTGCGGAGTGGTGCGAGCTGGTTGAGGAGTGGTGCCAACTGGTGGCGGAGTGCTGCGAACTGGTTGCGGAGTGGTCAAACTCGTTGCGGAGTGGGGCGAACTGGTTGCGGAGTGGTGCGAACTGGCAGCGGAGTGGTGCGAACTGGTTGCGGAGTGGTGCGAACTGGTTGCGGGGTGGTGCAAACTGATGGCGGAGTGATGAAAACGGGTTGCGGAGTGGTGCGAACTGGCAGCGGAGTGGTGCGAACTGGTTGCCGACTGGTGCGAACTGGTTGCGGAGTGCTGCGAACTGGTTGCCGAGGGGTGCGAACTGGTTGTAGAGTGATGCAAACTGGTTGTGGGGTGGTGCAAACTGGATGCGGAGTGGTGCGAACTGGTTGCCGACTGGTGCGAACTGGTTGCGGAGTGCTGCGAACTGGTTGCCGAGGGGTGCGAACTGGTTGTAGAGTGATGCAAACTGGTTGTGGGGTGGTGCAAACTGGATGCGGAGTGGTGCGAACTGGTTGCCGACTGGTGCGAACTGGTTGCGGAGTGCTGCGAACTGGTTGCCGAGGGGTGCGAACTGGTTGTAGAGTGATGCAAACTGGTTGTGGGGTGGTGCAAACTGGATGCGGAGTGGTGCGAACTGGTTGCCGACTGGTGCGAACTGGTTGCGGAGTGCTGCGAACTGGTTGCCGAGGGGTGCGAACTGGTTGTAGAGTGATGCAAACTGGTTGTGGGGTGGTGCAAACTGGATGCGGAGTGGTGCGAACTGGTTGCCGACTGGTGCGAACTGGTTGCGGAGTGCTGCGAACTGGTTGCCGAGGGGTGCGAACTGGTTGTAGAGTGATGCAAACTGGTTGTGGGGTGGTGCAAACTGGATGCGGAGTGGTGCGAACTGGTTGCCGACTGGTGCGAACTGGTTGCGGAGTGCTGCGAACTGGTTGCCGAGGGGTGCGAACTGGTTGTAGAGTGATGCAAACTGGTTGTGGGGTGGTGCAAACTGGATGCGGAGTGGTGCGAACTGGTTGCCGACTGGTGCGAACTGGTTGCGGAGTGCTGCGAACTGGTTGCCGAGGGGTGCGAACTGGTTGTAGAGTGATGCAAACTGGTTGTGGGGTGGTGCAAACTGGATGCGGAGTGGTGCGAACTGGTTGCCGACTGGTGCGAACTGGTTGCGGAGTGCTGCGAACTGGTTGCCGAGGGGTGCGAACTGGTTGTAGAGTGATGCAAACTGGTTGTGGGGTGGTGCAAACTGGATGCGGAGTGGTGCGAACTGGTTGCCGACTGGTGCGAACTGGTTGCGGAGTGCTGCGAACTGGTTGCCGAGGGGTGCGAACTGGTTGTAGAGTGATGCAAACTGGTTGTGGGGTGGTGCAAACTGGATGCGGAGTGGTGCGAACTGGTTGCCGACTGGTGCGAACTGGTTGCGGAGTGCTGCGAACTGGTTGCCGAGGGGTGCGAACTGGTTGTAGAGTGATGCAAACTGGTTGTGGGGTGGTGCAAACTGGATGCGGAGTGGTGCGAACTGGTTGCCGACTGGTGCGAACTGGTTGCGGAGTGCTGCGAACTGGTTGCCGAGGGGTGCGAACTGGTTGTAGAGTGATGCAAACTGGTTGTGGGGTGGTGCAAACTGGATGCGGAGTGGTGCGAACTGGTTGCCGACTGGTGCGAACTGGTTGCGGAGTGCTGCGAACTGGTTGCCGAGGGGTGCGAACTGGTTGTAGAGTGATGCAAACTGGTTGTGGGGTGGTGCAAACTGGATGCGGAGTGGTGCGAACTGGTTGCCGACTGGTGCGAACTGGTTGCGGAGTGCTGCGAACTGGTTGCCGAGGGGTGCGAACTGGTTGTAGAGTGATGCAAACTGGTTGTGGGGTGGTGCAAACTGGATGCGGAGTGGTGCGAACTGGTTGCCGACTGGTGCGAACTGGTTGCGGAGTGCTGCGAACTGGTTGCCGAGGGGTGCGAACTGGTTGTAGAGTGATGCAAACTGGTTGTGGGGTGGTGCAAACTGGATGCGGAGTGGTGCGAACTGGTTGCCGACTGGTGCGAACTGGTTGCGGAGTGCTGCGAACTGGTTGCCGAGGGGTGCGAACTGGTTGTAGAGTGATGCAAACTGGTTGTGGGGTGGTGCAAACTGGATGCGGAGTGGTGCGAACTGGTTGCCGACTGGTGCGAACTGGTTGCGGAGTGCTGCGAACTGGTTGCCGAGGGGTGCGAACTGGTTGTAGAGTGATGCAAACTGGTTGTGGGGTGGTGCAAACTGGATGCGGAGTGGTGCGAACTGGTTGCCGACTGGTGCGAACTGGTTGCGGAGTGCTGCGAACTGGTTGCCGAGGGGTGCGAACTGGTTGTAGAGTGATGCAAACTGGTTGTGGGGTGGTGCAAACTGGATGCGGAGTGGTGCGAACTGGTTGCCGACTGGTGCGAACTGGTTGCGGAGTGCTGCGAACTGGTTGCCGAGGGGTGCGAACTGGTTGTGGAGTGGTACGAACTGGTTGCGGAGTGGTGCGAACTGGTTGCGGAGTGGTACGAACTGGTTGCGGAGTGGTGCGAGCTGGCTGCGGAGTGGTGCGAACTGGTTGCGGAGTGGTGGGCACTGGTTTTGGAGTGGTGCGCACTGGTTGTATTGTGGTGGGAACTAGTTGCGGAGTGGTTCGTATTGGTTGCAGATGTGTGCGAACTGGTTGTGGAGTGGTACAAACTGGCTGCGGAGTGGCGCAAACTGGTTGCGGGGTGGTGCGAACTGGTTGCGGAGAGGTGCGAACTGGTTGCCGAGTGGTGCCAACTGGTTGCGGAGTGGTGCGAACTGGATGCGGAGTGGTGCGAACTGGTTTCAGAGTTGTGCGAACTGGTTTGGGACTGATGCAAACCAGTTGTAGAGTGGTGCGAGCTGATCGAGGAGTGGTGCGAAATGGTGGCAGAGTGGTGCGAACTGGTTGCGGAGTGGTCGAACTTGTTGCGGGGTGGGGCGAACTGGTTGCGCAGTGGTGCGAATTGGTTGCGGAGTGGTGTGAACTGTTTGCGGAGTGGTGCAAACTGGTTGCGGAGTTGTGCAAACTAGCTGCGGAGTGGTGCAAACTGATTGCGGAGTGGTGCGCACAGGTTGCGGAGTGGTGCGCACTGGTTGTGGAGAGGTGCGAATGCGTTGCGGAGAGGTGCGAACTGGTTACGGAGTTATGCGAACTGGTTGCGGATTGGTGCAAACTGGTTGCGGAGTGGTGCGAACTTGTTGCGGAGAGGTGCGAACCGGTTGTGGAGTGGTGCAAACTGGTTGCAGAGTGTTGCGAACTGGTTGCGAAGTGGTGTGAACTGGTTGTGGAGTGGTGCAAACTGGTTGCGGAGTGATGATAACTGGCTGCGGAGTGGTGTGAACTGGTTGCGGAGTGGTGCGAACTGGTTGCGGAGTGGTGTGAACTGGTTGCAGAGCAGTATGAATTGGTTGCGAATTGGTATGAACTGGTTGCGGAGTGGTGTGGACGGGTTGCGGAGTGGTGCAAACTGGTTACCGAGTGGTGCGAACTGGTTGCAGAGTTGTGCGAACTGGTTGCGGAGTGGTTTGAACTGGTTGCGGAGTGGTGCGAACTGGCTGTGGAGTGATGCAAAATGGTTGCGGAGTGGTGCAAACCGGATGCGGAGTGGTGCGAACTGCGTGCGGAGTGGTGCGAACTGGTTCAGAGCGGTGCAAACTGGTTGTGCAGTGGTGCAAACTGGTTGTGGAGTGGTGCAAACTGGTTGCGGAGTGGTGCGAACTGCGTGCGGAGTGGTGCGAACTGGTTCAGAGCGGTGCAAACTGGTTGTGCAGTGGTGCAAACTGGTTGTGGAGTGGTGCAAACTGGTTGCGGAGTGGTGCAAACCGGTTGCGGTGTGTTGCGAACTGGTAGCGGAGTGGTGCATACTGGTTGGGGAGTGGTGCGAACGAGTTGCGGAGTGGTGTGAACTGGTTGAGGAGTGGTGCAAACTGGTAGCGGAGTTGTGCGAACTGGTTGCGGAGTGATGCGAAATGGTTGCGGAGTGGTACGAACTGGTCGTGGAGTGGTGCGAACTGGTTGCGGAGTGGATCGAACTGGTTGCGGAGTGATGCAAACTGGTTGCGGAGTGCTGCGCTCTGGTTGCAGAGTGGTGCGCACTGGTTGCATAGTGGCGCGAACTGGTTGCGGAGTGGTTCGTACTGGTTGTGGAGTTGTGTGAACTGGTTGTGGAGTGGTGCGACCTGGCTGCGGAGTGGTGCGAACCAGTTGCGGGGTGGTAATAACTGGTTGCGGAGTGGTGCAAACTGGTTGCCGAGTGGTGCCAAGAGGGAGCAGAGTGGTGCGAACTGGTTGCCGAGTGGTGCGAACTGGTTGCAAAGTGGTGTGAACTGGGTGCGGAGTGGTGCAAACTAGTTGCGGAGTGGTGCGAACGGGTTGCGGAGTGGTGCGAACTGGTTGCAGAGTGGAGCAAACTAGTAACCGAGTGATGCGAACTGGTTGCAGAGTGGTGCGAACTGGCTGCGGAGTGGTGCGAACCGGTTGCGGAGTGGTGCGAACTGGTCACGGAGTGGTGCGAACTGGTTGCGGAGTGGTACGCACTGGTTGTGGAGTGGTGCGCACTGGTTGCGGAGTGGTGCGAACTGGGTGCGGATTGGTGCGAACTGGTTGTGGAGTGGTGCGAACAGGTTGCGGGGTGGTGCGAACTGGTTGCGGAGTGGTGCAAACTGGTTGTGGAGTGGTGCAAACTGGTTGCGGAGTGGTGCGAACCAGTTGCGGAGTGGTGCGAACTGGTTGCGGAGTGGTGCAAACTGGTTGCGGAGTGGTGCAAACTGGTTGCATAGTGGTGCAAACTGGTTGCGGAGTGATGAAAACTGGTTGCGGAGTGGTGCTAACTGGTTGCGGAGTGGTGCAAACTGGTTGCCGAGTGGCGTGAACTGGCTGCCGAGCGGTACAAACTGGTTGCCGATTGGTACAAACTGGTTGCGGAGTGGTTGCGGATTGGTGCAAACTGGTTGCGGAGTGGTGCGAACTGGTTGCGGACTGGTGCAAACTGGTTGCAGAGTGGTGTAAACTGGTTGCGGAGTGGTGCAAACGGGTTGTGGAGTGGTGCAAACTAGTTGCAGAGTGGTGCAAACTGGTTATGAAGTGCTGCGAGCTGGTTACGGACTGGTGTGAATTGGTTGCTGAGTGGTGCGAACTGGTTGCCGAGTGGTGCTGACTGGTTGCAGAGTGTTGCCAACTGGTTGCGGAGTGGTACAAACTGGTTGCGGAGTGGTGGGAACTGGTTGCGGAGTGGTTCCAACTGGTTGCGGAGTGGTGGGAAGTGGCTGCGGAGTAGTGCGAAGTGGTTGCGGAGTGGTGCGAACTGGTTGCAGTATGGTATAGACTGGTTGCAAAATGGTTCGAACAGGTTGTGGAGTGGTGGAAACTGGTTGCGGAGTGGTGCAAACTGGTAGCGGAGTGGTGGGGACTGGTTAAGGGATGGTGCGAACTGGTTGCGATGTGGTGCGAACGAGTTGCATAGTGGTGCAAACTGGTTGCGGAGTGGTGCGAACTGGTTGCGGATTGGTGCGAACTGGTTGCGGAGTGGTGTGGACTGGTTCCGGAGTGGTGCAAAGTAGTTTCCAGAGTGGTGCAAACTGGTTGCGGAGTGGTGCGAACGGGTTGTGGAGTGGTAGGAACTGGATGCGGAGTGGTGCAAACTGGTTGTGGAGTGGTGCAAACTGGTTGCGGACTGGTGCGAACTGGTTGCGGAGTGGTGCGAACTGGTTGCGGAGTGGTGCGAACTGGTTGCGGAGTGGTGCAAACTGGTTGCGGAGTGGTGCGAACTGGTTGCAGAGTGGTGCGAACTGGTTGCGGAGTGGTGCGAACTGGTTGTGGAGTGGTGCGAACTGGTTGCGGAGTGGTGCAAACTGGTTGCGGAGTGATGAAAACTGGTTGCGGAGTGATGGGAACTGGTTGCGGAGTGGTTCCAACTAGTTGCGGAGTTGTGGGAAGTGGCTGCGGAGTAGTGCAAACTGGTCGCGGAGTGGTGCGAAATGGTTGCGGACTGATATAGACTGGTTGCAAAATGGTTCGAACAGGTTGTGGAGTTGAACAAACTGGTCGCGGAGTGGTGCAAACTGGTTGCAGAGTTGTGGGGACTGGTTAAGGGATGGTGCAAACTGGTTGCGAAGTGGTGCGAACGGGTTGCATAGTGGTGCCAACTGGTTGCGCAGTGGTGCGAACTGGTTGCGGATTGGTGTGAACTGGTTGCGGAGTGGTGTGGACTGGTTGCGGAGTGGTGCGAAGTAGTTTCCAGAGTGGTGCGAACTGGTTGCGGAGTGGTGCGAACGGGTTGTGGAGTG
>SZWC01004427.1:3103-13309 GCA_023375785.1 Penium margaritaceum
CAGCTAGGGAGAAATACTCCCACAGCTGCTCCCCTTGAGCCCACGCGCTAAAGCGCACTTCCCAGGAGGAGAAGGGAAGTCCAGAGGCCAGCGCAGGCGGCTGAGAAAAGAAATCATGCTGGCGAGGCGCAGGCAGCTGGGCAGCAATAGCGGCAGTGCCAGGGTGTGCAGCAGCAGATGTGCTAGAAGCAGAGGTGTTGCCTGCCTGCGGAATGGGGTTAGTCCCTGCAAGGGGAACGGGAGACGCAGCGGGAAGGCGGCAAAGTACAATAGCGGCGACTTCATCAGCAAAAGCGGCGCGGTTGTCCTCAGCGAGCTTAAGACGGTCCTCAGCCTCCTGCTGGGCCTCGCGAGCGAGGGCCAGCTAGCGCTGAAGAGACGCGATGACTGACTCGTCGTCACCGGGCATGGTGACAACGTGCGGGCTCTGCCGAAAAAAATTCGGCAGAGTTTCCCCAGCCCCAGTGGGCGTGGGAAATATGGGGTTGCCTGAGGCAAAGAGTAAAGATGCTACAGGAAAGCCCACCCCGAGACAGACAGGACAAGCCACCGCAAGGCAGGCAGGAGAAGAGTGCAAGCAGGCACTGAATGCAGCAAAGAAAGTCAGGAGGATGGGGTGTGCAGAAAGGCGAGCAACGGAGGAATAGCAGCCGCTGCGGCGGCAGACAGAACAGCGATGGTGGAGACTATGGGCACCACGAGAGCAAAGGCTTCGGTGGTGCAGGCGGCACCAAAGGTGACGAAGACGGTTGCGATGGAGACAGTCGCCGTGACGAAGCTGAAGGCGGCAGATGGAACCGATGCTGATGCGGCGGCTGATGCGGCGACTGCTGCAGCTGTAGAGCTGCGGATAGAGGCTGCAGTTGCTAATGTTGCTGTCGCAGCTGCGGCTATGGAAGAGGCAATGGCAGACGCTGCGGCAGAAACCTGTGTGCCTATGTTAGCAGCGGCCGCAGCGATGGGGCCAGCGGCAGCCGCTGCCTTTGTGTACGAGTCAGTAGCCCGACCTGCCAAAGTCGAGGCAGGAGCACGCGATGCTCTAGCAGCGGCGGGAAGGGTGGCTGCAGCTGCTGCAGTGGCGACAATGAGAGAAGACGTCGTGCGAGTGAGAGTACTCACAAGACTTACAACGTCTTGTGCGAGTGTTGAATGCAACTGGGCCGCAGGCAACTCTGAAGCGTCCTGAAACGGTGGATCCCCCACGGGAGAGAGAGGCGGAGAGGCGCTTACCGAACGGTGACGGGAAGTCCACGCAGACGTGGATGCGGCAGGCCCGGATTCGCGATCACCCCTCATCACTCTGCGATGACGCACGTAGCGCTGGGGCAGCCTGCCCTCGTAGTCCGCACCAGGAGGGGGCACGCTCTGGTTGCCGGGCTGTGCCAGCGTGACGGGTGCGACACCACAAGATGGTGCATACAACTGCGATAGCAGACACTTGGTCACGGGTGCTGCAGCTGCCGCTGCGGGTGGAGACGGCGGTATGAGGCCGCGGGCGCTGCTGCTGCCGCTATGGGTGCTGTTGCTGCTGCTGCTGCTGTTGCTGCTGTCGACCGCAGGTGTTGTGCTGCTGCTGCTACTGCTGACTATGGGTGCTGTGCTGCTGCAGCTGCTGCTGCTGCTGACCGCAGGTGCTGTGCTGCTGCTGCTGCTGCCGACCGCGGGTGTTGTGCTGCTGCTGCTGCTGATGACCACAGGTGCTATGCTGCTGCTGCTGCTGCTGCTGTTGACCGCGGGTGCTGTGCTGCTGCTGCTGCTGCCGACCGCGGGTGCTGTGCCGCTGCTGTGGCTGCTGCTGTCGCGTGTACACTGCTGCGTTTGCCGTGGCTGTGGCGTACACCGCAGCTCCTACTGCATAGGTATGAACTTAACACTGCAGTTGCTATTTATTGAGACAGCTGCTGGTACTAACTGCTGCCACTGTTGTAGTTGCAGTGGGGTTGGTGGCAACTGCCGCGTCACTACCAATGGAGGTGGTGGCAGCTGCCCCAGGACTCCGGTTACAGCTGCACCTACTGCCTAGGCCGTCTGCCTTGTCACACAAGTGGTGTGTGTAGCTGCAGGGACATAGGTGAGCTGAGGGAGGAGCTGTGGGAGGACTACAGGGCGTGTCTGAGACTCCAGAGGACGACGGGGCCCAGCGACGGCATAAGGGAAGATGGCGGGTGGCGGGTGGCGTCGGTTGGTGTTGCCACAGGAGCAAACACAGCCACTCGCCAGAGACACAACACTGCCTATCTGGACGTACTGCGGCCTCCCACGTTGACGCTCCTGCTAGAGTGCAGATGCGCCGTCGGCGGAAGATGTGAATGACGTGGTGAAGAGACACCACGTCACCGGTGGGCGGCCCAGAACCTGATGGGCGTGTGGGAAAACAGCGCCTTCCCTCACTTGCTCTGATACCAGAGGGTAGAAGAACCTGGTTAGGGAGGAGAGCGAGGGAAGTGGTGCATCACATAGCAAGCGAGGCACTAGACGCCATGACAGGAGAGTACTTGACTAGCGAAGAAACGCGTTAGTAACAAGTAACAAGAGACGGAGGTGATAGGTGTAGCAGAGCAGGTGGCGGGGTGACGAGCGGGCGAACGGCGAGCCCACCCTCGCTCGCACCCCGCCTAGTGAGCCTCGAACCTGGGACCTCACCCAGATAATTGTCTGCACGCATACAACCTAGCAAACCCGGGAAGACAACCCGGACACACACCCCCGTCATACACTAGGAATCCTAGTGTCAACACAATGCAAGTGGCAAATTCCTGTGTTAGAAGTAACCCTAAAACCAGTCACAATAGTTCGGACTGTCTTCTTGTGATCCGGTATCACGCGGGCGGTGACTTCAGCGCCGGTGTCACTCCAACATTAATCGCGTGCATCAGTGCGGTGAGTGTACAGCGAGGCCAGAGGTCACAACACATCTGTGGGACACATACCAACACCAGATAGATGCCACGACACCCTAGGTGCTTGCCGGGGTGCTTTGTAGTTTTTCTGCAGACACTAGAGTTTTCTCGGTGGACTGGCTCTTGAGCCCGATTTGCATGTTTTGCATTGTCTCTCCACCGATCGATGCCGGACTTATGTGTGTGACCAGTCGTAGCGTTTGGCTCAAGATTCTGTATCTCTAGGTTCAGACGGCGTAGCGTTCTGATTTGTCTGCACAGAGTTACGGCCAAAACAATGTTTTTGGGCCGGTTTTAGGACAGATCTTGCACTGCCGCATGCGACACCCGTCGTTCGCCGCTGCAGGTATTTATGCCGTGGACTTGTCATTTGTTATCTCTCTCTCTCTCTCTCTCTCTGCATGTGTTTATCAATGGAAGCACATTTGACACTGTGTCGTGTCTAGCCAAACCCTTGCCGTTTCGCGTCCGACCTGTGTTGACGCCGCGAGCTGATTGAGCGCTTATGCCCAGTCAGTGGCAAGAGTGCTAGAAAGCTTCCTAGAATCGTCTCATGGTATCAGAGCAAACAAGCCACAGCTCGTTGTGCTGTGCAGTAGAGACACAGCAGCAACAGCAGCAGTAAGTGGCAGTTGCGGCAGCCACCCATAGCAACAGTAGCAGATCCTGGAGGGACCCACCACGACTACGTTGCAGCGGAGCGGTGAAGGTAGCGGAGACAACGACGGTAGCTGCAAGCAATAGCGACCGTAGCAGCAATTGGCGACGGGAAGCACCTGCAGCGATAGCGACTACGGGCAGCAGCCACTGCAGGTGGCAGCAGCACCGGGTGGTAGCAACAGCCGTGTCTGGCTACTAGTGTGTGCACAAAAAAAAAGGAGGAAGGAAGAAGCAGCTCGCAGCAGTAGCTTGCGGTAGCGGCTATGAGCAGTGATAGCATGCAGCGGTGGTAGCAGCTTGCAGCAACGGCGGCATTAGCAGCCACGAGCTACAACAGTAGTACATCAGCTGCCACACCAACCGCAGCAGTAGCAGCAGGCAGCAGCCGCAACAGCAGCAGCACGCAACAACCGCAGAAGCAGTCGCAGCAGTGGGCGCAGCAGCAAGCACTTGCAGCAGCAGCGGCGGCGGGCAGCAGCCGTAGCAGCAGTAGTGGCGGGGAGCAGCTACAGCAGTAGTTGTAGCAGCAGCAGCCGCAGGCGGCAGTTGCAACAGCAGCAGGCGGCAGCCGGAGCAGCAGCCGCAGCAACAGCAGCAGCAGGCAGCGGCTGCAGCAGTAGCAGCAGCAGCTGTTACAACAACCGTAGCAGCAGTTGCTGTAGCAACTGCTTCCGTGGGGCCTCAGGGGGACCCGACGCGAGGGACCCGTCCGGGGGGGAGGTCCCCTCGGTCGGGCTTGTCGTGCCGACGAGGGGCGCAACAGAGCGCTGGCCGAGCGCCGGCGCAAGAGATGGCGCGTGCTGGCCAAACGCCGGCCTCCCGCCAGCCAAGAGGGCCAGGGAGGCCGACGGGCGGCCTCCGGCCGGCTCTGCGCGAGGGGGGGGGGGGAGCGAGCCTCCCCCTCCACTGCGCTCGCCGCGAGGGTTGAGCCAGACAACCGAAAAAAAAAAAAAACAAGAGGCAGGTATTGCACGCAAAGCGTGCATAGGGTTACATAGTAACGGAGCAAAAGTATTCATATTGGTATCTCTTAAGAGGCTAAATGATTTCCCGCAATCTGGACGACATAATAGAAGGTTTGCCATGAGAATTTACCTAATCCATGGAAACAATACTGGTTGTAAATGGACTGCCAAACTGTCACCCGCACTTGTTCAAACTATTTTTTTTGTTGCCCATTGAGTATGGTTTAGGCGAACTCTTTCTAAATTACATCAAGCTACGCTAGTTGTTTTTCCAGATTTTGTGGATGTAAAAGCGAGAAAAAAAACAACCAAAAAGTGAAGAAATGCGCTTGAAAGTATAGTATTATGTATAACAATCCACCAACATATTGAACAAGAACCTCGAAAGGTATTTCTTCTCTTTTTCTATGAATATGGTTTTATCTTATGAGTAGTTTATTCAAATGATGTTAAGTTGTTCTTGTATTGTGAACATGCTAGTTTCACACGCTTATTATGAGCTTCACTTAGTAAAACATTATCTTTGAGAAATTTGGATGAATCCTGAATGTTTCCTTATTTCATAAAAAAAACATGACGTAATTTTAGGCATAATTGGATTTATTTACCTCATTGTATGATTTACCATGACGGTGGTTGAATTTCTTATCTTTCAATTGCATTTGGACCCTGCTTGAAGCCGGGTTCAGGAGTCTCAAGAGTTTAGCATTACGACCAGTTCTGTGAAACAGCACAGGGCGAGGCCAAGGGGGAGCGACTGGAGGGCCTAAACGTACAGTCCGTACCATTCTATCCTAGTGTCGGACTGCTCATTCCGTACTATCCGGGGTCTGTCCGGAATTCAAGGTCGAAGTCCGTGATTTTTTTTGTCTGGGCCGACCTCACCTAGGCGTTCGCGGACGGGGGGGGGGGGGGGGGGGGGGGGGGGGGGGGGGGGGGGGGGGGGGGGGGGGGGGGGGGGGGGGGGGGGGGGGGGGGGGGGGGGGGGGGGGGGGGGGGGGGGGGGGGGGGGGGGGGGGGGGGGGGGAGGGGGGGCATACAGTCCAACTGATTATTGCGCCCTGATTGGTGGATATGGCAGAAAAAACGACTGATCCACCGATCACAATTTTCTTGAAGCATCTTTTGGCCACGAACCGATTGTAATAGGTTACTATGTAACCCAAAAAAGAGGGGGGAGGAAAGGGGGGGGGGTGTCCTCGAGTGGGGTATTCGAGAAGTACCTCGAGAAGGGGTACCCCACCTAGAGCGTTCGGTGAATAAAAAAAAAGGAAAAGGGTTCCTCCTACTGTCTTCCTTTCAAGAAGGGTGTTCTTGTTTTTGTTTTTATTTATTACTTTTACCTTTTAGTGTAGCTTGAGGCCACTACCGTCGGTTGACGACGGAAACCGCTGTAATTGCAGTCGCCGCGAGAGTCGCGACAGTAGCAGCAGCAGGGAAGGTGGCTTGAGGCCACAGCCGTCGGTTGACGACAGCACCCGGTGCAGCATCGGCGGCAGTGAACGCGACTTGAGGTCGCACATTGCGATAGTTGCATCATCGCCATCGTGTGGGGATAGTGCAAAACTACGGCTGAGGTAGTGGCCGTGATTGACGACATCGCAGCCTGTCTGAGAGACGTTGCTCCATTCGCATCCCATCCTTTGCGCCACTGGGATCGAGTGTACAGGACTATCACCCACGCTAAGCTCTCAACATGAGCTACGCAGTGTTCCCATGGGCATCGCCAGCGCCGTGGTCTGCGCCTGAGCCTCAGCCGTGGCAGCCGCCACAGGCACAGTGGTCGATGCAGCCGTGGCACGTGCCCCAGTTGCCTTCAAGGTTCTCGTGTTACTACTATCGAGATAGGCAGCATGGCTGGCGCCAGTGCCGATAGCGCCCTCCTGGGTGGCATCCCCCTTGGGTACGACCCTCTCCACCTCCTCCTTTGGTGGATACGTCACCGGGCAATGCCACAGTGATTTTGCGAGGAGGTGTGGCCGCCCTACACATGGAGGTCGACAACCTCAAGTGCATGGTCCAGCAGCTCCTTGACCACGTGACTTCCGAGCGAGCTACCATCCCGCCGCTCATGTCACCTCCCACTTCATCTCCATCCTCCTCCCCATCCTGCATCCCTTCCTCTGACGATGCTAGTATGCGAGATCTCTCATCTACATCCGTCGCCCTCCGCTCTATTTTCGAGGCAGTCGACATCATACCGACGGGCGGACCCTCAGCCCCTGGCCGTACCGCTCGTGCTCGCACTCGTCGTGCGCGGCGACGAGCTGCTCGTCTTGCACGTCGTGCACAGGCAGCACCACCAGGTGCGACTATGGGAGGAGTCACACGTGACGAGACCCCCTCGTCCCCTGTCCTCGGCTTTGTCTGCCGAGTCCCCACAGCTCCTGCCGAGGTGTCAGTCATGGGGGGATAGTTTGTGTGCTGAAGACCGTGGCGGAGCTCGGCATTGGTGAGGCGACTGCTGTGGAGCGCACGATGGTTGAGGCGGATGACGCTACACAACAGGCTCAGTTAGCAGAGTGTTCGGTGGGGGGAGACGTCCGTCGTGACGGAGACTCTTCGTTAGAGGAGGATTGGTCCGATGCTGAGTCAGAGTCGGGGGTGCCGATGGTGATCGTTGATGCCTTGGCGGATGACGTGACGACGGGCGATGCCGGAGCTGCGCTCGACGATGTGCACGCTCCCGCATCAGCTGGTGTGGAGACAGCTGCCATGGTGCCACGAGCAGCAGCAGGAGGAGCAGGTGATACAGATATTGATGCTCGGCCCACAGCAGACGCCCAGGTGGTTCTGGCAGATAGTGCTGGGCAGTAGGAGGAGGTGATGGACTGCCAGGACGAGGCAGACTTCCTCAATGAGGACCAGGCGTCCGTTGTGGAGTGGTCAGACGCATGGTTGGAGGCAGACGTAGAGGCCCAGTGCGTTGCCGTATTTACAGTAGCCACGGCACGAGCATGAGATGGCCCCTCCGTGACAGCAGACGTTCGCGTGTGCGACATGGAGGATACAGAGCGAGCTGCGGACCTCCGTTCCCTCGCTGCCCTGACCGATGTCGCTGACAGCATGGCGGTTCGAGCCGATGACACACCTACAGTGGTGGCTACAGTTCCTGTACCCGAGCGCCTATGCTCTGCGGTCAACGAGCAGGAGGCAGTGATGGCTCGAGCGGAGGCGCATGTGCAAAGTCCCATGGTCGAGCTCCGGGAGGCCAGCAGCCGCTGTTATACCATGGATGTTCCAGTACGACGGACTGTCGAGGAGTGTGTGGAGGATGTACACAGGCATCTCGAGGCAGCTGAGTGGTCTCTACAGGATGCACGTCTGGCACAGGCTGACCTCCAGCAGCAGGTGGATGATGGGCTACACACCAGGGTTCACGAGGAGCACCACGGCACAGACCGCACCTTGAATGACCACGATGTCGCCGCGGATGCAGCTATACCTACACATGCTGTCATCCGGCCAGCAACTGGCGGCAGAGCGGCAGGTGTGTCACTAGCAGCAGGTGCCTTAGCAACAGTCGTTCCTACAGCCCCAGACGACTTACGTGGTGACTCATTGTCTTGTGCTCCTACTCAACCAGAACCTCGTGGCCCGACGGCACTTCAGTTGAAGACTGACGTAGAGGATGTCGACTTGTGTGATGAGCAGGCGCAGCTCCACTCCTTTCTACGAGGTGAGACAGCGAGGCTACAGGAGACTCTGGCTCGTGCCGGCGCGCACACTATTGAGGTATACCGTCAGGTTCGTTTCGCGACTGACCGTCTACATGCCGCAGATGCAGCCAGCCGGTCGGCTGCCGCTTCAGAACTTGTCGAGCTCCACACGCGCCTCGACGCTGCGGAGGCCGCGGGGCGATATGCAGCTCAACAATTGGAGGCTATACAGCAGGCCAATGTTTTGGAGGAGGCCCTTAGCGCTGCACCAGTCACATCAGCAAATGACAATAGTAGTGACGACTACGACAGCGATGACGATGACAGCGATGACGCCGCTCCGGCGTGAGGCTCTATGCAAGCACATACCACCAGCATCGTCGTCATCCTTGCTATTGCTGTGCAGGGGTATGTGGCCATGGGGGAGCCGTGCTCTCTCCTCATGGATTGTGTTGGGAGCAACCATCAGCTTTGCTCGTACTATCAGCATCTACAGCCCAAGGGGGGTGTTGGTGTGTGGAATTTGGCTTGACACCCTTTTGAGGACAGCGAGGTTACTTGGGGTGCCGCATGATGCTATGATCCATGCAAGGTTATGCTGGTCGAGACCCGCGCACCTGTTGAGTTCTACCGGTGTGACGTGGAGACCCCTTACCTACATGTGATATGTATGGTCCATGCATGATGTGGTCGAGACCCGAACACCCGGAGACATTTTCCGGGGTCACGCGGAGACCTTGTTTCTCTGTCTCTCTTGCATGATGTTTGACACGTAGGTGTGTGATTCACTTCGTGCATGGTCGAGACCCGGGCATTTGGTGTGATGCACCATTGTCACAAGGAGACCCTGTGCTATGGTATGTTTGATCAGTGCTCGCGATGATTGGTTGCCTGAGCCATCATCTCTTGCCTTCGCTCAGACATCGTTCTATTAATAGTTGTGTCAGTCAGGGGGAGTGTTGGTGTGTGTGGCTTCCACCTGTCACGAGCGACGGCAAGGAGAGCAGTGGTACAAGAGAGCGCGACGACATGTTCCCGGATGCGGACCTCGGAGACACCGACGCGTCGGCAGGTGGTAGACCACCTTCTCGGAGCTGACGGACGACTGCCCCATTGTCGTGGATGTTGTCTCGGACCTCGTGCAGTTGTTCTGCAGGCTATCCTTGATGCGGACGCAGCTGGCGTCGGAGCACCGACGAGTGGTGGCTCCATCCATCAGCAACTGCCAGAGAGCTGCCACGACGCTCTAGGTGCTTGCCAGGGTGCTTTGCGATTTTTCTGCACACGTTAGAGTTTTCTCGGTGGACTGGCTCTTGAGCCCGATCTGCATGTTTTGCATTGTCTGTCCACTGATCGGTGCCGGATTTATGCATGTGAACAGTCGCAGCATCCAGCTTGAGATTATGCATATCTAGGTTCAGACGACGTAGCGTTCTGACTTGTCTGCGGAAAGTTACGGCCAAAACAGTGTTTTTGGGCCGGTTTTAAGACAGACCTTGCACGGCCGCGTGCGACACCCGTCGGGTGCCGCGACAGGTATTTATGTTGTGGACTTGTCATTTGTTATCTCTCTCTGCATGTGTTTATCAATTGAAGCATGTCTAGCCAAACCGTTGCCGTTTCGCGTCCGACCTGTGTTAACATGCGAGCTGACTGAGAGCGCTAACGCCTAGGCAATGGCAAGCGTGCTAGGAAGCTTCCTAGAATCTTCTCAAAGCCTACCATAAGATTGTTGTTGTTGTCTCTATAACCTTCTTTGAAAAGCACATGTTGCACATGAACATTGTACATCGAGTACATTTTTGGAGAGAGTAACGGCAGACAGGTTTGGGCTGCAGAATGGCCTCATGAACATACTGTTGTTTTTTGCGCATCCCTCATTGTGCTCTGTTGTGTCCTCCCGGCTTGTGTACATCGGCGTGCAGATGACTGACGGCGAGACTCGACGCTGATGGAGCGTCATCCGGTGGAGCCGACGCACGCTGAGGTCTACTCGACGTTCGCAGGAGCCTCCTCTCTTCG
>SZWC01004427.1:37008-56133 GCA_023375785.1 Penium margaritaceum
CCAATGCAGGAGATATGCATGTCATTGAGATCGACATCTGCGCTGGGGCAGCAGCCGGACATTGTGCAGCAGGAGGTTGCATCGGGAGGAGTGCTGGTCGCGCATGCCTTGGCGATACCACTCGTGACTCCGACCAGTAGCGGCCTGGTGGTGGCACAACAGTCTTGTGCGGATCGGGATGCCCCACACGGATCTCCGGGGGCGTTGGCGCACGAGATTCACACCAGTACGATAGCAGACGCAGTGCATGAGCAGAGTCAACCCGTTGATCTTTTGGAGGTTGAGGCATTCTTGAGAGCAGCAGTTTTGAGAGACATCGCTGGGACATATGCTGCAGCAGACACAGTAGGCTCCACCGTCTCATCTGCGGTACATGAGGACCAGCTTCAGCGTGAGGAGTCGTCCACCATCCCATAGTCTCCGAGTTCCCGTACCCACGACGGAGTAGCGACATACATGACGGAGTCAGATGATGTTCCATACTCTATCATCGAGTAGGTGGTATCGACCAGCGTTCCCGGCGAGACAGTGCGTGAGCGCCAACTGTGCTTGTTAGTCGCCTTGACGGACATTGCTGAGCCGGAGCCTTGTACACCTGTGTCCATTATGGCAGCAGTCAAGGACACCGGAGCAGATCCATACATACAAATTGAGTCACCTCGTCAGCAGGAGCTGAGTTCTGCCCCCTCGATTTCACCTCTTGGTGACGCTACCGATCACATCGACGCCGAGAGTGGTAGTACCTACACGGACGACGCTTCCATATGCTCTACGGACTCTGACGACTCCTCCTTCTCCTTCTCTCTCGGCATGCGACCGCTCATTCCTCGCATGACAGACACGAGCTGTGATGTGGATGCGACACCTGCAGCTGCATCCGATGTTCTAGCGTCTCAGCACATTGCGATCTTGGTTGACCCCCAGGAGGATGCGGCGGCACCTGTTCCATTATCTTCAACAGCAGAGATGCAGATGGCGCTGTATTCACGAGCTGTGCAGTCTGCATGTGCAGCGTCCAGTGTGGCAGAGTTTATTCTACACCAGGTCGACATGGGCCACCTCGACATGTCCGAGGCAGATTATGCTGACTTGTAGGAGCGTGTAGTCATGCTACAGCGAGAGATGATGGCAGCGCGTGAGCGATTCTCACAGGAGAGCAGCATCAGTGCTATCGGCAGGAGCCTTCTGCCAGCAGCATCTGGCACATCTATACCCGGGGAGGATCTTGTACGAGCTCCGAGTATGACGTCTGTTGGGGACACTATTATAGGAGAGGTGAGCGTGCTTTCGGCTTCCGCCATCCTCGCTCTTGCCGACCCCATCATCGCTCCTCCTTCTACTACTACCGTCATGCACCTTCATCCACCCAACTCACCTGCCCCATCTTCATCTTCATCCATGAGTGGTGATCCGGTTCGTCACTCCAGCTCTCCTCTTCTGGCAGTACACCCTTGTGTCTCAGGGTGTGCTATCCCGTATCGGAGGCCAGCTCCACCACTTCATCCACGCATGCATACTGCTCGCCCATTCTCGTTCCTCCGGCGCACACAGATGCATTGCGGCAGTGCGGAGGCAGGAGAGACTGTGAGTTGGGACCCGTGGCAGTCACGCGAGGACTGGTATACCCCAGGTGATGCAGATTCACGTAAGGAGTTGTAGCCGCAGACACCACTTCGTCTTTGAGGGAGGGAGTCGACTCGCAGGTGACAGGGGGAGCTATCTCTACATGATGGATACACCACATGACTCATCGCCCAGGATCTGTTCAGCTACAACATGAGCATCTCCATCGAGGACATCGCTGCCAGGTTCATCTGCCCAGGGAGAGTGTTGTGTGGACCTCGACCTGACACGACGCCATGCGAGATGCATGGCGAGGTCCATGCTCTGTTGTGAGCATCTACAGCATCCCGCATGTGCCTCACGCTACGTGCTTACACAGCTGCATACAGATGGTAGCACACTGTTGGTCGAGACCCGGACACTTGGTGCATTGCACCATTGTCACGAGGAGACCATGTGATCGTGTGTCTTAGTGTGTCGCTATACTATGTGTGGCATTGTGCATGCGAGCTGTTGGTCGAGACCCGGACACGTGGTGCACTGCACCCGTGTTACGAGGAGATCCTCCCTTGATCCTGTGTTCGGATGATGATACTATTGAGTTTGATTGCTTGTAGTGGTCGAGACCCGGACCCTGGTACCACGAGTGTCACGAGGAGACCATCTTGTCCTCTGACATGTGTATGATGTGCATTACACTGGTTTCTGTGCGTGTGCATCACTCCTCTCATGGTCGAGACCCAAACACTTGGTGGGCTGTGTCAGTGTCCAGGGAGACCCTGGATGGATTGCAGACGAGTGTGTGTGTGTGTTTGTGCGAGTTGACTCATGCATGTTATGGCTTGCCATGCATTGTTGTTCCATGCCTTCGCTTTTTCGTTCTTGCGTGGACGACTATGGCAGCCAGGGGGAGTGTTCGTTTGTGTGGCTTCCACCCGTCACGACCGATACTGCTAGTTTACCGATATACCCACATTCGGGGTATACAACAGAGGAGGGCGTGACGACACGATGGACCTTGTTGGGATTGTGTCAGTACCACATGGTGACCTCTGGCCTCGTTGCACACTCATCTCACTGACGCAGGTGACTAACTGGAGAGAGACAACTCTTGCTGGCTGCTACGCTGTGGTGGCATGACTTCACGGCGAGTCTCACAACCAGGCATCAGTACAAGTTTCACGGGACTCTGGCTGGCGTGCGTGTGTGCACACACATTTGCGTGGGGTTCACACACTCAGCTGTTCTTTGACAGTTTTTCCCTCCACTGACCTACTTGACAGGTTGCAACTTTTAGTGGGTATATTGGTTCGGTTCAGTGAACTCGGGTGAGAACGTGCGAGATCAAGCTCGCTGCTCGCTCGCTCGCTCTCTCCCACCCGACGGCTACCACTTCGGTGCGGGTTACCCGTCGTCCACTGTTCGTTGTTGTTCACTCACTTCCAACTTCCACGCAAACCACCATTGTTGCTTGGTGTCTTCCTTGCACGGGCCCGGCTGCTACTTGCTTGTCTAGCGCAGCAGCTTACTGGTATCAGAGCAGGTTGCGTGGAAGACGGGCAGCGGATCGATCTGCTATCCGCGTATCCTGGGCCAAACCCGTGACCGCCACTCTTGGCGTCACGTATCCACCCCGCCATCACAACCCACCAGCATCACAGCAGCTGACTGCTGTAGCCTCAGCAGCTGACTGCTGTAGCCTCAGCAACAGCGAGTGACGGCATTCTGCCGTCGAGGGTCTTTGGTCTTCCCCTCCTCCTGCTGGCTGGGCTCCCCTCTGTTCCCGGGTTGGGTGGGGTTGGAACAGGTTCCTACAAGTGTCCCACGGCCTTCCCATATTTCCCACGCCCACTGGGGCGGGGGAAACGCTGCCAAAAAATTTTCGGCAGCGTAGAGGGGCCTGTCGCCGTCTCCTGGCATTATTTGCAGCAGTTGCAACGTGAACAACGGCTCGGCTTAAGCAGCTCAGCAGCAGCAGCCTCGCAACATCCCAGCAGCAGTGGATCTAGCTCCTTAGATCCGCAGCAGCAGCCCAGTAGCAGCACCTTATCAATAGCAGCTTTGCAGCAGCATTTTAGCAGCAGCGCAGCATTAGCTCAGCAACAACTCAGCAGCAGCTCAGCAAACAGCTCCGCGGCAGCTTAGCAGTAGCTCAGCAGCAGATCAGTGGCTGCTCAGCAAACTACTCAGCAGCAGCTGAGCAGCACCTCAGCAGCTTTGCAACAGCATCTTAGCAACAGCGCAGCATCACCTCAGCAGCAACTCAGCAGCAGCTCAGCAAACAGCTCAGCAGCAGCTCAGCAGCATCTCAGCAACATATCAGCAGCTGCTCAGCAAACTGCTTAGCAGCAGCGCAGCATCACCTTAGCAGCAGCTCAACAGCTGCTCGCAAAAAGCTCAGCTGCAGATCAGCAAGTGCTCAGCAAACATCTTAGCAGCAGCTCAGCAGCAGCTCAGTAACAGTACGGCAGCAGCAGCAGCAACTGCAGCAACTACCTGCACCACAGCAGCCGCATAACCAACGTGATAGGAGCAGCAAGCGGCGTTGTGGAGTATCTGCACTGCAACCTTGTAGCAGTCTCCGCACCACCGTTTGGTGGTGGTCGCCGTCACGCTGGCGCACTGGGAGGATCTCGGTGGCGACTCAGGGGAGAACTCAGCACTACAACGCTCGGTAAGACCTTCCTCCCGTGGTGCCTCTGGGGGGATTCAGCAGCCGCACGACGCCGCTGCTGCATTGCCGCACTCAACTTGGCGTCAGGACGAACTAGAGTTCACCCGCACCTTCACACGTACTGCGTCCGCCGTGATAGACGCGGCAGCTGCAGCTGCTGCCACTTTTGCCGCCGCAGCTAGAGCAGCACGTGCCCCTGCATCAACGTCAGCTGGCCGCGCTGCCGAGTCCTACACTGAGGCGGCCGTTGTAGCTGGACCATTGGCTGCGGCAGCAGCTGACATTGGGACACAGCTAGCGGCAGCTGCATCATCTGTGGCCTCTGCAACAGCTTCTGCAGCTTCTGCCGTATCCGCTACAGCAACTACTATTCGCACCTCCACAGCCGTCGCTGTTGCAGCATCCGCATCAGCACCCTCTGACATCACCACACTCGTCACAGCGGCCGTCGTTGCAGCGGCGGTCCTTCCTACCGTTGGCGCTGCCTTCACCACACGCTGCCTTCACCACAGGCTGCCTGGCACTGATTGTGCCGGTTGCGTCTTGCGTCTCTGTGCTCTCCGCTGCAGCTGCTTCTATTGTCCCGCCTGTTCTTGCTCTTTTGCGCAGCCCCTCACACACCTCGTGAGGTCTCCTGGTCTGCATCTCCCTTCTCTTGCCCTCTGTCTCCTTTCTCTGCGGTGGCTTGTCTGTGTGACTTGGGTCGGGCTGTCTTGCAGTACATATTCACTGTGCCTAAGGCATTCCCAGTTTTCCCACGCCTACTGGGGCGGGGGAAACTCTGCCAAAATTTCCTCGGCAGGGCCCATTAGTCGTCACCATGCCTGGTGACAACGAGTCGGTCATTGCAGACCTTCAGCGCCAGCTGGCCCTCGCTCGCGACGCTCAGCGTGATGCTGAAGAGCGTCTCAAAGTCGCGAATGACAATCGCGCCGCCTTCGCAGATGAAGTCACTACGCTTGTGCTCAAGCGGCTGCCTGCTGCCTCTGTCTTGCCTGCTGGCTCCTCTGCCGACGCCGGTGCCGGTGTCTCTTCCACCCCACCTGGTGCTAACTCTGCGGCCTCTAACCCTGCTGTCACCCCATCTACTGTCCCTCCTGCCGCAGTCTCCCGCTAGCATGATTTCTTCTCCCAGCCTCCCGTCTTTTCTACTGGACTTGCTTTCTCTTCCTGGGAAACCCGGTTTAGTGCATGGGCTCAGGGAGAACGTCTTTGGGAATACTACTTCACTGCCACACCTCCCTTCACCCCTGTCGCTGACGAGTCTGCTCGCGCTGTCCGTGCCCTTATTGCTGCTGCCCCTGAGACCCTCGTCGACAAGGTTGGCACTTACAATGCTAACCCCGCTGTTAAGCGTCTGGCTGACCCAGTCGGTGCGTACACCATGCTTCGTCGACGCACGACAGTTACAGGTCAGGCAGCACAAAGTGCTCTCACCGTTCAGTTCAACACGCTCTTAATGCGAGCGGATGAGTCGGTCGACGCCTATTGGGCACGCGGGCTCAAGCTGCTTCGCGAGCTTGATAAGGCCGCACCAGGTCAGCTGTCAGCAGTGCACACCATGGTTAATGGGTTAATCCCCGAGCTGTCCGACCTTCTCCGTGATGTCAAGGCAGACGAGCTGCAGCGTCTTGCCTCTCAGCCTGTTCCACCCGACTCCCCTCCAGGCGTTGGTGCCCTCTGGGACTTTGTCGCTGATAGGCTTGCAGCGTGGTGGACAAGCCTCCAAAACAAGCGCCTTCATCGCACTGCAGTCGCAGGGGTGGCCGCCGTCTCCATTGCCACCTCCACTTCTTCCTCCGCTACTACATTGGCCTCGTCTCCATCCTCTTCTTCCACCTCTACGGCCACGGCACTTGCCTCCCAGGGTCGTGGACGTGGACGCGGGCGTGGGCAAGGCAAGGGGAAGGGCAAATCTGCTGCGCCGTCTCGTGATCCTGGTGAGGTGGTGTGCTGGAACTGTGGCTCCTCTGAGCACTCCGCTCGCAAGTGCCCTGCACCTCCTGACGACGTTCGCCTCGCACGCGCCATGCGTGCTCATTGGGCGCGCACCGGCGGACCCTCCTCTTCTTCTCCCGGTGTCAGCTCCAGCTCCAGCTCCAGCTCCAGCTCCAGCTCTACCTCATCTGTCAGTTCCTCCCCAGCTCAGGCCTACTCCACCGCCGGTGTCACCGGCGTCCATCCGTCCGTCCTCTACTCTTGGGGCTGGCCGCCGCCCTATGGAGCGTCCGCCTTTGCGGGCCCACCTACCTCGGCCTACGTCCCTCCTTCGTGGTTCGCCTCTCCCTTGAGCGCGCCTGCTCCATCGTCTGCAGCCTCCGTCGACAGCGAGCGCCAGCTGGAGCAGTCTCTTCTCCAGCGTCTTCACCTTCGTGATCAGGGAGGTGAGAGTGTGTCTTTGTTGGCCAGAGGTTTTGCCTGTCATACTGACACCGTCCTTCGTGGGGACCCCCCCCGGTCACGTCCTTGGGTTGCCATCCTCGTCTGTTCCGTGGGTCGAGCACTTGCAGTCTGTCATTCTCCCTCATTGTCTTGCTACCTGTACCTCATGCCCGCCCTCCGTCGGCACTGTTGCCACCTGTGGCGTCCTTCCCCATGATCGTGTCTCTGGCGGCTCCTGGGTCCTCGACTCCGGAGCCACTCATCACATGACCTCTGTTCGGTCCGCTTTTGTCTCCCTGGGTCCTGTCGGCTCTGTTCGCTTTGTGCACACTGGTTCTGGCCAGCTCCTTCCCGTCCAAGGCGTTGGTGTTGTCCGTTTTGTCGGTCCCGGTGGTGTGCTGTTTCTGCCTGACGTTCTGTTTGTGCCTTCCTTGGAACTCAGCCTGCTGTCAGTGCCGCGTCTCGACGATCAGGGCATGGATTTCTCCGCTAGTCAGGGCGTGGGCACTGTCCGTCTTCGCTCTTCTGGTCGCGTCGTCTTGCGGGGGGTTAAGTGTGCTAAGCTGTATCATGTTCCCCTTCATGCCCCCTCTGCACCCGCTGTTGGCTTGTCCCTTGCTCACGTCGCGCCTTCCCTTTCTCCTGCTGATATCCAGCTCTTGCATCGCCGTCTTGGCCATGTACACACTGATGCTATCACTAGCATGCTTCGTCTTCAACCCGCTGTTGGCTTGTCCCCTTCCACATTCCCTGCGCCATGCCCTTCTGACTGCCTGGACTGTGCCCAAGGCAAGATGCATCGTTCCCCCTTTGCCTCTTCGGACTCCCAGTCCGCTCACCCTCTCGATCTTGTTCATGCCGACGTCATGGGGCCTCTTCCCCATGAGTTTCTTGGGGGGATTCGGACGTTACGTCCTGTGCCTTACTGACGATTTTTCCCGTTTCCGTTGGATCTTCGCTCTTCGTCAGAAGAGTGATGTTGCTTCTGTCATAGCTTCGTGGCTCGTTCAGGCTGAACGTGCGTGTCAGCGTTCATTGCGCGTCTTTCGCAGTGATCGTGGCGGTGAGTTCCTTGGACCCACCGCCCAGTTTCTTGAGTCCCAAGGGGTGTGTCTTGAGATCTCGGCTCCCTACACACCTCAGCAAAACGGGGTTTCTGAGCGTTGGAATCGGACCCTTGCCGATGGCGTCCGCACGCTTCTGTCTGAGTCTGGGCTCTCCCCTCTCTTTGCTTTTGAGGCCATGAGCTACATGACCTGGGTGTGGAATCGCGTCCCTCACGGCCCTCTTCCCCATACCGTTACGCCCTTTGAGCGTTGGTACGGCTCTCGTGCTGACCTCCGTCTGGCTCGCGTCTGGGGTAGCATTGCGCCTGTCTGGCTCCCAGAGGATCTCCGCGACGGGAAACTCTCCCCGTGTGGACGTCTCTGCCCCTTCTTGGGCGTTTCCTCCCAGTCAAAAGCCTGGCGCTTCTGGGACTCAGAGCGCCAGCGCGTCGTTAAGTCCCGGGATGCCTTGTTCTTCGAGTCCGTGTTTCTCCGTGACCTCGATCGTCACTCGTCTGCTGCCTCCCTGCTTCCGCTCTCTCGGTTGCTGGGGGAGGTCGGCCCTGCAGTCCCATGTGCCCCTGCCGTCCCTGCTGCTGTCCCGTCTCAGCAGCCTTCACCCTCAGAGCGTTCTCCAACGGCCGGCACTGGGACTCCACCATCCTCTGACGCCCCCCCTTCGGTGTCGTCTAGCTCGCTTGGAGCTCCGTCATCCCCTGTGGCGTCCTCATCTGAGTCCACATCCACTGAGTCCGTCTCTCCCGCACATTCCGTTGCGTCCCCATCCAGTCCACTCACTCCAGTCGTGCCTAGTCCACTCAGTGCTCCTCCACGTCCTGCCTCCATCAAACCTTTTGTTCGTGGCGGCCACCTGCATGCCCTTCCCTCTTGCTCCTCTAGTGCTGCAGCGTCCTCTGTTCAACCTTCGCAGACCTCGTCTGGACAGTCCCCAGCGCTGCCCACTGGTATGGATGCCCTGGGCCTAGCCACAGGAGTTGTGCATCCCAGCTCTGTTCTTGGGTACACACTACTCACGTCTGAGCACGAGCGTGCGCTCGAGGCCGCCATCTTTGGGAGCATTGCCGAGTGCAATGCAACGGTTGTCGCCCCGCCGCAATCGCCTGACCCGACCACTGTTCGCCAGGCACGGGTAGCACCCGACTCCCAGCAGTGGGAAGCTGCCATGCGGGACGAGCTGAGAGCCCTAGATGACCACGCTGTATACGAGCTGGTCGATCTCCCACCAGGCCGCAAGGCGATCGATGCCCGCTGGGTCTTCCGTCGTAAGTACAAGCCTAACGGTGAGCTCGACAAGTACAAGGCCCGACTCACAGCAAAGGGGGTTTCTCAAGTCCCCGGCGTGGACTTTGACGAGACTTTTGCTCCCGTCGGACGCTACACCACAGCTCGAGCTCTCCTGAGCCTTGTCGCACACCACGACTGGGAGCTCGAGCAGATGGATGTAAACAATGCCTTTCTGCACGGTCGGTTGGATGAGGAGATTTACATGGTGCAGCCTCCAGGGTTCTCTGACGGCACCAGTCGAGTTTGGAGACTGCGAAAGGCCCTCTATGGCCTCAAGCAGTCACCATGGTGCTGGAACCAGGAGATTACCTCCACCCTAGAGAAAGGGGGGTATCGTCGGAGTACGGTGGATCCCTCCCTCTTTGTCACTCCACGGTCGGCGCCTTTTGTTGCCATCCTCGTGTACGTCGATGACCTGCTTATTGCGTCCCCGAGTCGCGAAGCTGTGTCAACTGTGAAGTCCCTGCTGCAGTCCACGTATAAAATGAAAGACCTAGGTCCAGCTCGCGTGTTTCTTGGCATGGAGCTTGAACGTGACCGTGCTCGTCGCGTTCTCCACGTTCACCAAGCCGCGTACGTCAGGAGCCTGGGGGAGCGCTTTGCCCCCTTGCTTGAGTCTGTCCCCACTGCCTCAACACCGATGACGCCCGCCGGGCAGAGGTTGTTGAAAACTCTGGACGTTTCAAAGCTTGGGAAGACAGTGGACGTGACTGACTACCTGCGAGTCATAGGGTCTCTCATGTACCTTGCCACCACCACCAGAGCAGACGTAGCCTTTGCTGCGAACCTCCTTGCGCAGTTCTCACAGTCGCCACGTGCTCGGCACATGGAAGCCGCACTACATGTTGTGCGGTATGCGCTCTCCACTGCCCGCGTTGGTCTGTGTTATCGGGCGCAGCCATCAGTGGTCGTTGATGGGTACACTGACAGTGATTGGGCGCATGACACGGATGCACGCAGTCGCACTGGCTATGTCTTCCTTGTTGGTGGGACTGCGATCTCCTGGAAGAGTGGCAAGCAAGGTTGTGTTGCACGCAGCTCTAGTGAGGTAGAGTATGTTGCTCTTGGTGCTGGAACCTGTGAGAGTGTCTGGTTGTGTCATTTGTTGCAGCAATTGCGTGTTCCCATTCGCTGCATCACCTTGCGTTGTGACAACCAAAGCACAAAGGCTATTGCTGAGCATGATGGCATGCACCACACTCGCACAAAGCATATCAATGTGGAGCATCATTTTGTGCGTGAGCGTGTGGCTGCAGGCGATGTTCAGATTGTGTGGGTCGACACCCGACAACAACGTGCAGACTTCCTCACAAAGGCACTTAGCAGCAATGTCTTCAAGTCAGCAATTCACGCTGTTGGTCTGTTGTGTCCTCGTGATCCTCCTGGTTGATCTGTTGTGCCAGTGCCCGTGTACAGTCTTGTGTCGTGTCACTTCTCGTGACGTCGGTGTAGTGCTTGTTGTACCATTGTGCAAGTCGGTCGTGGGTCATGGGGGAGTGTTGGGATTGTGTCAGTACCACACGGTGTGTCCAAAGGCTTGTTTTTTTTTGTGTTGTTTCTGTCCTTTGGTGTTGGGTGGGTGGGTGCTGCTGAAGTCAAGAGTGATGTCTGCCAAGAATGGCAGACGTCAGCAGAGTCCCCTGGTCTCCTCCTGGTTTCCCCCCCTTTTTTCCTTTTTTTTTGTGTATGTGGTTGATGACGTCAGTAGTGACGTCAGCGGACAGCTGCTGACGTCAGCAGTGGTTGCTGCAGCCACTGCTGTTGATGCTGCTACTGCTACTATTGCCGCTGCTCTTGCTGCCGCTGCTGCAACAGCTGCTGCTGTTGCTGTTGTTGCTGCTGTGCTGCTGCTGCTGCTATAGTTGCTGTTGCAGTTGCTGCTACTGCTGCTGCTGCTATTGTGGCTACTACAGCTGCTGCTACTGCCGTAGCTACTGTTGCTGCTGCTGCTGCTGCAACTGCTGCTGCTGCTGCTGCAGCGGGTGCTGCTGCTGCAGCGGCTGCTGCTGCTACTCCTTCACAGAGGGACAGATCGGAGGGGGGGGGTCACGGTTTTTTTTGTTTTGTTTCTTTTTTTTTTCGGTTTTGCTTGCTCGCTGCGAGGAGCTCGCAGCGAGCAGCTGGCTGCTTGCAGCTGCAGCAGCTGCTGCTGCGGGCTGCTGCGGGCTGCTGCAGATGTAGCTGTTGCGAGCTGCTGCAGCCGGCTGCTGCTGCTGCAGCCGGCTGCTGCTGCTGCAGCCTACTGTTGCTACTGCTTGCTACTGCGAGCAGCTGCTGCTGCAGGCTGCTGCTCGCTGCAGTTGCTGGTGCTGCCGGCTGCTGCTGCTGCGGGCTGCTACTGCTGCGAGCTGCTGCTGCTGCCAGCCGCTGCTATCTGCTGCTGCTGCTCGCCGCTGCTGCCAGTGCTCGTTGCCGCGGCAAGCTACTGCTGTTGCTGCTGGCTGATGCTTTCAGTCACACCTGAGGACGTTGCTGCCTTGCGCCGTCATCAGCAGGGGCCTAGCGTGGTCGGCCGCTCACTCCCTTGCGTCCAGCGTGGGGGTCAGTGCTGCCGGAAAAAAATCCGGCAGCATTTCCCCTGGCCTAGTGGCCGTGGGAAAAATTCTGACGCCGCCACCAGGCGGGTCAATGCTGCCGGAAAAATCCGGCAGCATTTCCCCTACACTAGCGCGTATGGGAGTCCGCCGACGTTGTCTGGCACCTGTACGTCAGTCTGCTGCTGCTGCTGCTACGCTCTGGCTCTGACACCTAAAAGGAAACTAGGCAGCAGGTTGGGGCAGCTGCGTTGTTGATGCAGCGTGCGGGCTTCCACGCTCGTTGCTTAAGTCAATTGCCCCCTCAGTCTGCTGCTCTAGAATCTAAGTCTGGAAGCTCTGGGTTTGTTACTCAGAAGTGCGTGCGCCGGTGTTAGCGCCAGAAAGCAGCTGAAAACTGATAGTAACTGATTAGCAATGAAGAATGAACAGCAATGGGAGACCCCTCCAAGTTCTAGCCCCCCCCCCAGCTCTGTAGAGCTTGTTACTCAGTTCATCAGCCAATCAGAAAATAGCTAATTTCAGGCTGGCAGGTTTTCTCGGTGAGGCCTGCCAGATGGCCGACAGCCCAAAACTCGGGCGTCGTCCGTTTTGCCTGAAAACTGGACCATACCATGATACCAACGCTGCGAACGCAGCCGTGCGGTCAGAATCTGCTAGAAAAATAGTAGCGAGGAGTTATGGCAGCCTGAACCCAGGCAGTGCCCACGATGGTTTATGCTGCCAATCAGGGCCATGCAACATGCAACTGGGACCCTAGGCAGCGCATGACAACGCAGGCACGACAGTACGCACTGGACACATGCAGACAGCGACTGCGGTGGCAGTGACTGCCGGTAGCGCGACTGCCGAGGAGGCCTGCCGATGGAGCTGAACACGTCGCCGGAGAGAGGGGGCTCCACCGAACTGCGAGAAGACCTCAGTGTGCGTCGGCTCCACCGGACGACTCCCCATCAGCGTCGAGTCTCGCCGTCAGTCATCTGCACGCCGATGTACACAAGCCGAGAGGACACAACAGAGCACAATGAGCGCAAAAACCAACACGAGCCTCATTCTGTCCCGTGGCTTGGTGTTTACCACCGGGAGTAGGTGCCTTCGGCACCTATCCATCGTCTAGCGCACGAGATGAGTGCGCGGACATCTGAGCAGGCGCCCTGCGCATTCGCCTGCTACTACTGTGGTGATGGACGTCATGGTTGGCGTTGCTGTTGGACGCGCCCTCCCGGCTGGCATCCACCTTGGTTACATCATCGTTCGAGCCTGCGTCCTCCACAGCATACGGATCTGCCGGCGTAGGTAGATCCCCTAGCTGGACCTCTGGCGAGCATATTCGCTGAGATCCAAGGCCTCCGGCAGACGGTGCAGCGGCTCTGTGACCTTGTTGTCACTGAGCGTGCTTCTGCTACTCGTTCGTCGACGGCCTCTTCGATCACACCTCTTCCATCCTCTCCTCCTTCCTCATCCGATGGTGTACCTTCAGCCCCATCTGCCGGCGAGTCTCAGGCTGCCACCATCCTTTCGATCCTCCATTCTGTTGCGACCACGACGCCACCTCGCGATGACATGTCTTCATGCAGTCGTTCCAGTCGAGTGGCCCCGCAACGTCGGCGTCAGATCTCCGCACGCCGTGCTTGCGTCGGTTTCGATACATCCTCCATCTCCTCGGCTTCCATTCCTATACCTGTCGAGGAGGAGTGTGATCATCAGACAGTGTCTATGCCCGTAGCGACAGTAGCCGCACCCCCGCCGTCCCGCTGTGCCTTAGCGTCAGCCGAGGCAGATGTAGATGACAGGGTGGCAGTACATGACGTGGAGTCTGATCCCGCCATGGAGGTCATGGTGCAGACTTGCGTATCATCAAGCTCGACTTCCACGTCCGGGTTGGATCCAGATCTTCTACAACAGCAGGTTGTGTCAGGAGGAGTGCGGGCCCGGCGTCCCTCGGCGGTGCCACTCGCGGCTCCTACCAGTGGCGGCTCGGCGGTGGCACATGGGTCCCGTACGGATCAGGATGCCTCTTGCGGACTTTTGACGGAGTTTGTGCAGCAGGCTCATACGAGCCCGACGGAGGTTCCAATGCAGGAGATATGCATGTCATTGAGATCGACATCTGCGCTGGGGCAGCAGCCGGACATTGTGCAGCAGGAGGTTGCATCGGGAGGAGTGCTGGTCGCGCATGCCTTGGCGATACCACTCGTGACTCCGACCAGTAGCGGCCTGGTGGTGGCACAACAGTCTTGTGCGGATCGGGATGCCCCACACGGATCTCCGGGGGCGTTGGCGCACGAGATTCACACCAGTACGATAGCAGACGCAGTGCATGAGCAGAGTCAGCCCGTTGATCTTTTGGAGGTTGAGGCATTCTTGAGAGCAGCAGTTCTGAGAGACATCGCTGGGACATATGCTGCAGCAGACACAGTAGGCTCCACCGTCTCATCTGCGGTACATGACGACCAGCTTCAGCGTGAGGAGTCGTCCACCTTCCCACAGTCTCCGAGTTCCCGTACCCACGACGGAGCAGCGACATACATGACGGAGTCAGATGATGTTCCATACTCTATCATCGAGTAAGTGGTAGCGACCAGCGTTCCCGGCGAGACAGTGCGTGAGCGCCAACTGCGCTTGTTAGTCGCCTTGACGAACATTGCTGAGCCGGAGCCTTGTACACCTGTGTCCATTATGGCGGCAGTCGAGGACACCGGAGCAGATCCATACATACAAATTGAGTCACCTCGTCAGCAGGAGCTGAGTTCTGCCCCCTCGATTTCACCTCTTGGTGACGCTACCGATCACATCGATGCCGAGAGTGGCAGTACCTACACGGACGACGCTTCCATATGCTCTACGGACTCTGACGACTCCTCCTTCTCCTTCTCTCTCGGCATGCGACCGCTCATTCCTCGCATGACAAACACGAGCTGTGATGTGGATGCGACACCTGCAGCTGCATCCGATGTTCTAGCGTCTCAGCACATTGCGATCTTGGTTGACCCCCAGGAGGATGCGGCGGCACCTGTTCCATCATCTTCAACAGCAGAGATGCAGATGGCGCTGTATTCACGAGCTGTGCAGTCTGCATGTGCAGCATCCAGTGAGGCAGAGTTTATTCTACACCAGGT
Source organism: Penium margaritaceum (assembly GCA_023375785.1). Taxonomy (NCBI): domain Eukaryota; kingdom Viridiplantae; phylum Streptophyta; class Zygnematophyceae; order Desmidiales; family Peniaceae; genus Penium; species Penium margaritaceum. The sequence continues at coordinate 51,632 of SZWC01004427.1, forward strand.
CGACATGGGCCACCTCGACATGTCCGAGGCAGATTATGCTGACTTGTAGGAGCGTGTAGTCATGCTACAGCGAGAGATGATGGCAGCGCGTGAGCGATTCTCACAGGAGAGCAGCATCAGTGCTATCGGCAGGAGCCTTCCGCCAGCAGCATCTGGCACATCTATACCCGGGGAGGATCTTGTACGAGCTCCGAGTATGACGTCCGTTGGGGACACTATTATAAGAGAGGTGAGCGTGCTTTCGGCTTCCGCCATCCTCGCTCCTGCCGACCCCATCATCGCTCCTCCTACTACTACCGTCATGCACCTTCATCCACCCGACTCACCTGCCCCATCTTCATCTTCATCCATGAGTAGTGATCCGGTTCGTCACTCCAGCTCTCCTCTTCTGGCAGTACACCCTTGTGTCTCAGGGTGTGCTATCCCGTATCGGAGGCCAGCTCCGCCACTTCATCCACGCATGCATACTGCTCGCCCATTCCCGTTCCTCCGGCGGACACAGATGCATCGCGGCAGTGCGGAGGCAGGAGAGACTGTGAGTTGGGACCCGTGGCAGTCACGCGAGGACTGGTATACCCCAGGTGATGCAGATTCACGTAAGGAGTTGTAGCCGGAGAAACCACTTCGTCTTTGAGGGAGGGAGTCGACTCGCAGGTGACAGGGGGAGCTGTCTCTACATGATGGATACACCACATGACTCATCGCCCAGGATCTGTTCAGCTACAACATGAGCATCTCCATCGAGGACATCGCTGCCAGGTTCATCTGCCCAGGGGGAGTGTTGTGTGGACCTCGACCTGACGCGACGCCATGGGAGATGCATGGCGAGGTCCATGCTCTGTTGTGAGCATCTACAGCATCCCGCATGTGCCTCACGCTACGTGCTTACACAGCTGCATACAGATGGTAGCACACTGTTGGTCGAGACCCGGACACTTGGTGCATTGCACCATTGTCACGAGGAGACCATGTGATCGTGTGTCTTAGTGTGTCGCTATACTATGTGTGGCATTGTGCATGCGAGCTATTGGTCGAGACCCGGACACGTGGTGCACTGCACCCGTGTTACGAGGAGATCCTCCCTTGATCATGTGTTCGGATGATGATACTATTGAGTTTGATTGCTCGTAGTGGTCGAGACCCGGACCCTGGTACCACGAGTGTCACGAGGAGACCATCTTGTCCTCTGACATGTGTATGATGTGCATTACACTGGTTTCTGTGCGTGTGCATCACTCCTCTCATGGTCGAGACCCAGACACTTGGTGGGCTGTGCCAGTGTCTAGGGAGACCCTGGATGGATAGCAGACGAGTGTGTGTGTGTGTTTGTGCGAGTTGACTCATGCATGTTATGGCTTGCCATGCATTGTTGTTCCATGCCTTCGCTTTTTCGTTCTTGCGTGGACGGGTATGGCAGCCAGGGGGAGTGTTCGTTTGTGTGGCTTCCACCCGTCACGACCGATACTGCTAGTTTACCGATATACCCACATTCGGGGTATACAACAGAGGAGGGCGTGACGACACGATGGGCCTCCAGACTGCACCGAGACTTCTCCAGCACCTACGACAGCGCCGGCGAGACGCGGTCGATGCGTTCCGACAGCCATGTGAGCTTGTTAGGAGGTAGGAGAGTTTTCTCGGTGGGTTCAGACCCGCGCACCCGGTTGACTATACCGGTGCGACGAGGAGACCCGATGGCTATTGTGGGGCTTCCGATGTTCAGAAAGCCGTCTGTGATGTCTGAACGTTTATTCCGAGATGTTTTGGCACTGCTCATATTTTCTCGGTGGTCGAGACCCGGGCACTCGGAGAGTTGTTCCGATGCCTCGAAGAGACACCCTTTGTTACTCTCGTGGTGTATGCAGTGTGTTCTCCCTGTTGACTCATTTGGGTTCAGCAGGGGTGACCGTGCCCGGTGCGGTTAGCTGCCGACGCCCCTATATAAACCCGCTAGGGGCTCATCTGTAAACTCTCCTAATTCTTTATATTCAACGTTCCAGACTTGGCCAAATTCTTGCCGTCTCGCATCGCAGTCACACACAGAGCTCATATTGATTTTTGCATGGGGCTGCACGCCCTAAAATTATTTCCAATTGAGCGTAGAAGCCCGCGCGCTGCATGAACAACGTTGCTGCCCAAACGTGCTGCCTAGGCTATCCATTTCATACCTGCAGGCAATAGTTATCTCTGATGATGGCCACATTTGATCCATAGCAGGCCACTAGTGCCACCAGCATGCCTCTGCCACCCCACCATACTTCCACCTCCATCTTTCCAGGATTGCGCATGACACCACGGCTGAACGTCTCTGGACATAGAGCGATAGAGAGGAGTGAAAAGAGGGCAGACATGTTCGTTATGTACTGACCGTACACGCGGCATCTTCTCCACGAACCTTGTTTTCCCACAGTTGAATTCCCCATTTTTGCACTCTCACGCTACTCCTGCTGTGGAAACGCTGCAGGCATGGTACGAGGCGTACCTGGTCATCAACTGGAGCCGGCTTGTTAGACCCAATGCCTGAGTGTGGCCTGTGAATGTGGGGCCCACATTCACAGGCCACACTCAATCACTGCTGCACTCTCTACCATTCTCCTAGCAGTGGAGGTGATCCAGCCCCTGTTTGCAGGGGCTGGATCACCTCCACTGCTCCATTGGCAACCAACAGGCGACGTTGGCACTCGAGCCAACGAGAAGAAGGATCATTGCCTCCTGCTCACTGCCACCACCCTCGCTTTGTCAACTCACTCTCCACCACACTTAGAAGCTGATCCAGCCCGTGCCCGCTCATGGCCGATGTATGCACATGCACAATGCCACCATCGCCATGCTCCGCAAAAGCATGACCACGCAACCTCTCCACGCACACGGCTGCATCATCCCCATCATCACCATCATGGACATCATAATCCGCATCTTCATCCATGAGTTTTCCATCCTTCATGTTCTCCAGCATCTCCAATATGGCTTGCTCATCCTCATCCTCCTCATCCTCCTCATCCTTCGCATCCTCCTCTCGTTCCCTTTCTCCTTCCCCGTCGAGATTTTCACCAGCATCCCCGTCATCACCATCCTCCCCCTCGGCATGCTCTGCCTCACCCTCCTCGTCCCTGCCACTTTGCCTTTCTCCATAATGCACGGNTCCTCATCCTCCTCATCCTCCTCATCCTCCTCATCCTTCGCATCCTCCTCTCGTTCCCTTTCTCCTTCCCCGTCGAGATTTTCACCAGCATCCCCGTCATCACCATCCTCCCCCTCGGCTTGCTCTGCCTCACCCTCCTCGTCCCTGCCACTTTGCCTTTCTCCATAATGCACGGAGCGTCCAAAACTTTCCGATTCGGTGCCTTGAACAAGCAGATCCGCCTGCAAGCTCACAGACAAAGTACGAAGCAAAAACGAAACCAGAAAGCTGGAAAACTGTCTCTGCGCTGTGCGGTGTGGATCCGACGTTCTGGGAAGCCTAGCTCCCAGTTTCCGTACTCCACCCCACTGTGCCGAAGGTGGAGGCGCTTGCATGCACTCTTAAACCCCGGAGTTGTGCTGGTCAGGGGCGGCTTTGCATGTATTTCCATTACACAAAATAAAAACAAAAATTGTCATGAGAAGAAGGCGATCCACATCGACCAAAGACAGTGCGATCCGACACCACAGGTATCATCATCATCAGCATCGGATGATGATGATCCACAACCATGACACCCCCATCCCTTGCATCCTTCTCTCACCTTATTCCACGCTTCGACAACAGGAATGCTGAGGGCTGAGGCAGCCAAAGACTGCAAACCGAGTTTCCTCCGTCGTCTACCAATGCCAGAAAGTTGAGCGCTTGCGCCAACGTTGGCCGCGTGACCTCTCACACTGTCGCCAACTCCACCAAAACTGCTGCCTCCGCCATCACCCCTATCGCTGCTGCTGCTGATATTTACCCCCAGGTCTCCGAGCACCTTCGCTACGGCAGCTTGCTGCATTGCAGCATCTGCTGCACTGGAATCCACAACGTGCTGCACACAGCAGCAGCACAGGCACAGCAAGGACACCCAAGAGCTGCAGACATGAAGCCAGCAGTTGGTTGCAGAGAGTAGTCGTCCTATAGTTGGGAAACTTCAGCAGCAGCTGCGGCAACATGAGCACATCGGATGTGCGGAATGTTCGGTGCACCACATCCTGCTGCACAAGGTCGACGGCACGGTCACAACACAACAGCAACCGACCGGCACAACCAGTCACAAATGAGGGTGTTTCAAACCAAACTCGCTCATGGGAAGCAATGGCAAGGAGTGGGCAAGTCTCGGCTCTCGGTGCAGCACCAAGGTTTCTGTTCCAGTACCAAAAGAAAAAAAAACATTGAGTACAGGCCAGGTGCTAGAAGGGTTGCACGACGGAAAGGCTTGCACATGAGCAAGCACATGAGCAAGCACATGGACAAGCACATGGAGAAGCACATGGACAAGCACTTGTACAAGCACATGGACAAGCATATGGACAAGCACATGGACAAGCAC
>SZWC01004427.1:99023-110279 GCA_023375785.1 Penium margaritaceum
AGCAGCACAGACTGGAACTGCAGCTGACGTGCGCCACGTGGCGCCACGCAGGCATAAGGGTGCAACGAGCAACAAACGTGCCTGCGACAGCAGCAGAAGTATCTACTTCGCATCAAGGACGTCATCCAATTAAGTTTTAGCCTAGAACCTATAGTGAGACTACTGGGTGCTACCTCAACTCTTGTATAGGCAGCAGAAGCAAACAGCACCCGCCGGTAGCATCGACCCCACACTTTCCTTGGTTGGACCCGTGTGCTTTGTGAGTGAACGCAGTTACCCGTGTGCCAGCAGCGTGCAAGCAGCCGGCACAAGCAGCGTGCAAGCAGCGTGCAAGCAGCGTGCAAGCAGCCTACACAAGTAGCATTGCAAGCAGCCTGCAAAAGCAACATTGCAAGCAGCGTGCGAGCATCTCTTACAAGCGCGTGTGTAGCTGCGGGTGTGTTTGCAGCAGGGCCAAGCAGCCTGCAGCAGCCAGCAGCAGCAGCGTGCAAGCAGCTGCAGCCAAAGTTGCACGCAGCAACAGCAGCCAAAGTTGCACGCAACAGCAGCAGCACAGCAGCAGCGTCAGCAACATAGGCGCTTGCACTTGCCGACAGCAGCAGCGAGCAAGTGCGCTGCACTTGCACAGCGCAACCCGAAGTTGTCCAGCCTGACCCTGGTTGGCAGTAGCAGCAGAAGCAGCGGACGCGAGCAGTTGAAGTAGGATAGCGCAGCAACTGCAGCTAGGCGTGGTGCCCGTGCCCGCATGTAGCGGCAGCTGTATCTTGCAGCTCTGGCAGGCGACGTGCCCTGCACTGTGCACCTCGCGATTGCTCAGCCAGCAGCGAGCAGCAGAAGGTGCAGCTCCGGGAGCAGTAGCAGCACTGCGCAAACATAAACTGAACACATGCATTGCGTGCGAGCAGCAACCGCAGCAGCAGCCTGGCGCAGCTTGCCAGCACTGGCGCAAACAGCGAGTAGTGGCTGCTACATTGCGCACGTTGCGCTATTACAAGCATCAGCAGCAGCAGCAGCAGCAGTGGCATCGCCTTGCAGCCGTTGCTGACGCATTCGCCTGGCCTTCTCCTCTCTCGCTCTCGATTATTCCTCCTGCTCGCTTTCGCTCGCTACCGCGAACTCTGTCTCGCGGCCCTGCTGACGTCACGGTCGGCGCATTGCTGTGGCAAAATCCATCCACGACCTCGCGTGGGTGCGAAATCACCCACGCGATCGTGGGTGGTTGCCGGCCGCCCTTCCAGTCTTCATTCCGGATTTGAGCCGACCATCTCACTCGATAAACAAAAAAACTTAGGCCACAGGGATAATCAAGAACAACTAGGTATTCGATCTCCCAGCGGGTATTTCTGTAACTTCTTGTAGAACCAAGCAGTCATTTTATTTCACTGCTTTTTCTTCTTTTTTTCTTCTTCTTACAGAAGGAGAGGCACTTTTACATTCTTTTCCTTTTCTTCCTTTTAGCACACCAAGTCTACCGTGCACCACAACCCTTTTATTTGTTAGTCGATTCTAGGCCCTTCCCTTTATCTTTGCACCACATAGGGACAGTGCCAAAACCTCTCACACCATCACATCTCATAATCCCTCTCGTCACGATGTTGCCGTGGCCGGGGCCACCTCCTGGTCCCTACCTCACACAGGGATTTTCTCCCTCGCCCACTGATAGTGTTCTGCACTCTCACCCTCTNAGGCCGCCGCCGGGATCACCACCACGTGTTCATCCCGGCCATGTGCACCCGTGGTCAGTTTCTCCACCGCCGGGACACAGTCACTCCCACTACGGGTTGCCTTATGGCACAGTGCCTTTGCCACCGGCACCACCACCTCATGGTGGTCAGTCCCTCCTGTGGTCCGTCTCTTCCCCACCACGAGGGAGCATTTTTCTTGCTCCGTCATTTCACCAGCCTCCTGGTGCATTGACGTGGACATCACCCTCTCATGGGTCCACGGGACAGCCTCCTCTGTGGTCAGCCTCTGCTCTGACCGGAACCAGCGCTCTACACGCCTCCGCGTGCCACCAGCCTGACGGCTTGGTGTCCGGACCACCTCCACCCTCTGGTCAGCGTTCTCCAGGGTCCTTCTTGGCACCACCGCGCCAGGGAGTTCTTCCCGCTCATCCGCATCCTCCCTTGCCATCAGGGTTGATGTGTGGCCGCCAGCACCACCTCTCAGTGATGCTGCTCTCCAGCCGCTCCCATGGTCCGTCGTTACGCCGCCGGGACGCGGCATTCTCCATTCTCACCACCATGATTCTCATCGGAGTGGCCCTCTTCTTCCACGGCAGGATCCCGCTCTTCATGGGTTTGCCTGCCACTTCTGTGGCGATGGACGCCACGGCTGGCGCCAGTGTCACCTGCGTCCCAGTGGGTGGCATCACCCTGGCTCCCGCCTCGTGAGTTCCCTCACACACCACAGCAGGCAGACCTCCCTCAATCGTCCGACCATCCCACCGGCGATATTGCTATCCTGTACACCGAGCTCCAGAGTCTGCGACAGCTGATGCAGCAGATCCGGGACCATCTTTTCACCCATCCAGTTGACTCTTCCTATACACCATCATCCTCCTCTTCCTCCTCTTCTTCAGAGCGAGCTTCCCCAGCTGCCCTGGACCTTCCGTCTCAGTCTGCAGCTATTCTCTCCATCCTCCGCTCCACTGGTGTCATGCCCCATCCCAGTCAGCCTCCAGCTCGTCGACGTCGTCGTCGTCCACCGCGTCCTGTTAGTCTCATCTCTGGCACGTCTTCCTCTCCACCGGCTTCTGTCATTGCACCGGTTGAGGGGGGGTGTGTGCATCCGTCCACTTCGACATCGACTATGTCGGTAGCAGCAGCAGCATCAGACACGTCCACACCTTCTACATCCACGCTTTCCGCACCCTCTACAGTACCAGCTGCATCAGCTGGTACAGCTGTACTCGCTGCACCGACTGCCCCACCTGCTGCATCGCCTGCAGCAGTGTCCTCTGCAGCTTCTACAGCTTTAGGAGCAGCAGCAGCATCAGACACTTCCACACCGTCTACATCCACGCCTTCCGCACCCTCTACAGTACCAGCTGCATCAGCTGGTACAGCTGTACTCGCTGCACCAACTGCCCCACCTGCTGCATCGCCTGCAGCAGTGTCCTCTGCAGCTTCTACAGCTTTAAGAGCAGCAGCAGCATCAGACACATCCACACCGTCTACATCCACGCCGTCAGCATCCTCTACAGTACCAGCTGCCCCACCTTTTGCACCGCCAGCAGGTGCGTCCCCTGTAGCGTCTACATCTTTACCAGGATCAGCAGCATCGGTCCTCTCTACACCAGCACCATCATCTGCTCCGTCTACTTCCTCACCAGCAGCCGTAGCCTCGGCATCCTCTGCTGCATTCACAGATTCATCAGTCTCTCCTACAGCACCTACTTCACTTACAGGACCAGTTGCATCGGCTGTGATTGCTGCACCAGCAGCACCCTCTGCTCCATCTGCTTCTTCACCAGCAGCTGCAGCATCGGCTTCATCTTCTGCATCCACAGCTTCATCGGCGTCAGCCTCTCTTGCAGTACCTGCCTCACTTACAGCACCAGTTGTATCCGCTGTGACAGTTGCGCCTCCTGTATCAGCTGTCCCATCTGCTCCATCCGCTCCATTGCGAGCACCGACATCATCTGCAGCATCCGCAGGTTTTGCAGCATCAGCGTCCTCTCGACCCTTGGCTTCGTCCACAGTGTTGGTTTCATCCGCTACATTGATCCCACTAGCTGCATCGACGCCCTTGGCAGCAGTAGGTCCCACGGCGGCGCCTGTGATAGGTGCATCTACTACATCCTCAGTGCCGATGGCACCAGGTGTATCTGGTGCCTCTCCAGCGCTTCCATCTTCCACACCAGCCCTTCTAGCCACGTTAGCTGCACTGACCACGTCGTCTCCACCAGGATCCCCAGCTTCATCACTAGGGTCGACGTCTTCATCAGGATCATCTACATGGGCGGTGTCGGCACCTTCAGGATCATCAGCTCCATCCTCTCCCTCAGCGAGAGCACCTACATCTTCTGCAGCATCACCTGTTGAGGCATCAGCTACATCTACTGTATGGACATCCTCTACAGCACCTACAGCATCTGTTCCGTCCGCTACATCGGCAGCAGCACCTTCCTCAACAGCACCAGCTGCATCATTAGCACCAGCTGCATCAGCACCACCGGCTTCATCGGCAGCATCTGCTACATCAGCAGCATCTGCTGCATCAGTAGCACCGGCAGCATCGGCAGAACCTGCAGCATCTGCATCAGCAGCTGCATTGGCAGCATCATCTCCATTGACAGCATCAGCTACATCATCAATAGCAGCCACATCGGCAGCCTCAGCTGCATCGACCGCATCAGCCGTGCTGTTCTGTCCCTCATTAGTCAGTGATCATACAGCAGCTGATAGAGACATCTTGGGGGGGGGCGTCGGAGTCTTGCCCACCTATGGTGGTGACTGCAGAGTCAGTACCCTTCACCAGGTCGGCAGCATCCGGTCATTCCTGTCTGAGATGCCGAGCTGAGGAGGATGACATTCGCTCCCAGATCATCGCGCAGGAGACGTACGTCGCTACCGTTCGAGCGATTTTGGCCGGTGATATCCCTCCACCGGAGGATGCTCCAGGTTACACCTTCATTGGAGACATGGGGAGGAGCGATTGCATCCAGATGTCTAGAGAGTGTGAGCTGAGGGATGCAGAGGGGTGGTTACGTGCACTACAGGATGCGTTAGTTGAGATCCTTGCTGAGGGTTGTAGCGGACACAGCCCAGATGGTTCCGAGTCCAGTTCCGTAGCACCCTCAGACAGCTCCTCACAGGATGGGGATCCTGATGTACTGAGCAGCGACGACACATCAGATAGCCTTGCGGCATCCTTGAGCTCACCCACATCCTTCTCCTTTACACATGGACCATCTCTCTCCACCTCTGAGTCTTGCACGCCTCCTACCTCACACGTTGTCCAGCATCCACGTCCTTCAGATGCCCCTTTGTCTCAGTCCTTGGATACCTTGAGACATCTTGCTTCAGGAAGCACAGCACCTGCAGCCACTCAGCTTCGAGCAGCAGAGATGGAGGTGATGGTACTCCGGAGAGTGGTCGACACCCTATCCACCACGTACAATGAGATGATGGCAGTGCTTCAGGATGCTGAGTTTGAGCTTCGCACAGTGACTCAGGAGGATCTTGCCGAGATGCGTGAGCGCGCCTCTCTTGTCCAGGGTGAGTTGGATGTAGCACAGGAGCATCTACGCACATTGGAGTGTGCAGTTACTGTACCGACTGCAGGAGTGAGTGTCCCACACACAGCTCCATCTCCACTCTCCACTCCAGGATCCTCCGACACCATCCTCTCCACCTGTACTATTTTGGAGCCTGCTTGTTGGGACCTCTGGCACCTCCCAGATGTGGGGGGATCATCCTCTCTCTCCTCGCTCAGCCATGGTGCATTCGGCAGCGTCTTCTCCACTCCTGCACCCTCTGATTCTGATGGGAGTGACACCCAGGATCTTGCTAGTTGGGATCTCTGGGAGTGTCCACGTGGTGAGTGACAGGCGTTAGAGAGTGCGTGAGTGAGTTGTGCACATGTTAGTCATTGTAGCCTCATCCTTGTCTCTCTGATGACGTACTCACATCTCCAGCTACTGTCCACTGTTGGATTGTTCTTCCCAGGATCGTTTGAGCCAGGAGGAGATGCAGTGTTATCCTTAGGTGGTAGGTTCACAGCTTTCTGCATGCAGGGGGAGCAGATGCATCCTAGCACATTGGGGTTGGCATTCATGTTCTCAGGACTCTCTCATCGCGGGGGAGCGTTTGTATCTTCTCAGCTGGTACCTTGTCGACAGCTCTTGTAGCCCAGGGGGAGTGTTGGTGTGTGGGCTTTGAGCTATCATGTAGCCTTGTCTCATAGTTTGAGCTGATTGTTCTCCGGTGGCTACATTACTTCTTCTGTGACATGAATGATGCATTCTAGCAGCTCAGCTTACCCATATGTATCTAGTAGAGTTTTCTCGGTGGTCGAGACCCGGGCACCTGGTGGTTTGTGCCAGTGCTCTGAGAGACCCACAAAGGTTGACTGCATATTGCTTCTGATAGATTGTCCACTCTCTCTGTGATCGAGACCCGGGTACACGGTGGTTTGTGCCAGTACCTCGGGAGACCCTGNAGACCCGGACGCCTGGTTACATGTTCCGGCATCTCGGGAGGCCTAAACTTGCCTAGCTTGGCTAGACCGTGATGCTAGTGTGTCACCGCATATTCTGGTTGTGTTTGGGGTACATTTGATTTTTTCCTGTCGGTCGAGACCCGGGCACACGGTTGACTGTTCCAGTGCCTCGGGAGACCTCCAGTTTGTGGTTTCGTGTTCTAGGACATGTGTACTCTCCGTCCGTGCCTTTTGGTGTGGCGGGGATGACGGGGCCTCGTGGGCTAGCCGCCAGTCCCCAGTACAAAAGCTCAGTGTAGGGCTCATTGTACTCTCTCCTTGTTTCTTAATTCATCCGTTCCAGACTTAGCCAAATCTTGGCGCTGCATTCCTCCCGCTCACCACCAGAGCTCATGTCTCATTCAGCATGGGCCTGCATGCCCTAGACTCATTTCAGCAAGCCGCAGCAGCAGCTGGCCAGAAGCTTCTGCGCAGCTTCCGCGGAGCTGCTGCGCGCCACCGCGAAGCGGCAGAACCGTGACAAGAAAAAAAAAGGAGAGGGGACGAGCTGACGTCAGCAGTGTTGATTGCTGACGTCATCAGGTCGTGCTGACATCAGCAACCACTTGCTGACGTCAGCATTACACTTAGCCAATTCTTTACCCGGAAAGTCAAAAGTTGCCAGCGTTTCAAATCTCCGAGAAACGCAGACGGTTGTGAAATCTGGCAAACTTGGCCTGTCATCCCATAGTGAGCGGCGACATGAGTTTGCCCGATGACAAGGACAAGGGACCATGCGATCCCCCCTCCTCTTCTTTAGGGGTATTGAGCCCTCGCTTGCAGGCCATTGAGGACCTGCGCAGCCAGCAGGAGGAGATGCGTCGTCTGCAGCGAGAGCAGACTGACGCGATCCGCACGCTGACTGAGCTCCTGCGCGCTCAGTCCACGGCTCCCTCACGGATTTCTGAGGGAGCTGCCCGCATTGCGGCCTCCACCCAGCACTCGGCTCAGGTGCCCGTGATAGGTGCCCCGCCTGCTTCACCTCCTGGTGTGGTTTCCCCACCACCTGCGGACCTCCTTGATGACGAGCCATTCATGCCAGGCTTCGAGGATGACTCCCAGGATCGGGAGATTCGTCATCTACAGGAGCACCTCCGTCAGCTGCAGACGGGTATCCGACCTCCACCCGTGTCCCCGATACGACCGTCACCTGACTTCCCCGGTGATCACCCCCTTCCAGGAGTTTTCCCCGTCGCTCGCCCTCCTTAGCCTGCGGTTGCTCTCCCCACGGAGCGGCATCCAAAGGACTTTGAGGCACCACCTCCACGGTATATCAGCGAGGATGGATTTGACTGCTAAGAGATCCTGTTTTAAGTGTGGGCCACTTCCGAGGGAGTGTGGCCTTACTACCACAGCCCATACCAGTCTACAGATCCAACACAAGTCCTGACAGCAGCCCGGGCCATGGGAGGACTTCTCTACGGCATGCCACGCGAGACTGTCGTTGACTTCCGCCCCTTCCTCGGCGAGGCTGGCACAGGCACCGGAGCTGATCCTCGTGGAGGCTGGGATCTGGCGTTGTCCCTACTGGCCGCAGAGACGCACGCCACACGTGCGTCACACATTCGTGCTTTCCACTCGCTCCGTCAGGGACCAGCGGAGCCTGCGGCGGATTACTGGCGACGCGCCATGCGTATCTACACGCGTCTGGGGACCTCAGGGGGCACACAGCTGTGGGCGCTTCGGAAGATCATGCTCGGAGTTTGCCTGGAGTACACCGACATGTTTACACGGTACAGCGACACTGCTCTCGAGCCTTTCTCAGCCACCCTGCAGCTGCTCCCTTGGGCCCATCAGCTTTTCCTCCAGGTGACGTCGGCCCACAAGGTGGCAGTAGCACATCAGGAGACTTCCCTCGCTGCAGCAGTCCTCGCCTCACCACCATCTTCCCTCCTGCAGTCACCCTCATCTACCTCCATCACGACCTCATCTTCCTCCTCCTCTTCAACCCCGTCTACACCCACGCAGACGCAGGGCGTTGCAACAGCTGCCCATGGGAAGAAGAAGAATAGGAAGCACGGATCGGGTCAGTAGTCATCGTCATTCAATGGTAGCAGTGGCTGTTCCGTGCACTGCTACAACTGTGGAGGTGCCCATCGCTACACCGAGTGCCAGCAGCCGCTTGACTAGGAGCGCATCACTCGCGGACTTCAGGCTGCCCATGCTGCTCGCACCGCGTCCACCACGTCGACCGCACACTCCTCTAGACGCGCTGCGACCACGACTGCAGCTGTTCCTGCATCCTCACCGGCGAGCAGTAGTGATCCAGACCCACGTGACCGCACCATCGCCGAGCTTCGTCATCTTCTGGCGCTTCGCTTTCAGGGAGGTGCGAGTGTGTTGTCATCATCGAGTGGGTCACAGACTGCTTGTTCGTCCGTCCTCGTGACTCGTGATGACACGTGTTGGGGAGCACAGTCCACAGGTGATGATGATGGGCCTGATTGCACTGACTGGATTCATGAGTCTCACCTTCATGATGTACGTCGTTCCTTCCCACTGACGGCTCAGCATCCCTCTCATGCCGAGTGTTCCATTGCTCGTTGTACAGTGACATCCACCAGTCATGACTCCGGTGGCACTTGGATCATCGATTCAGGTGCCACCCACCACATGACGTATCGTCGTAGTGACTTTGTGGTACTTGGACCTGTCACGACTGTCCGTTCTGTTCGTACAGGCTCTGGTCAGTCCTTACCGGTTCACGGTGTTGGGGTTGTATGCTTTGATGGTCCGTCTGGCCCCCTGTATCTCTCTGACGTGCTGTTTGTGCCCGATCTTGAGCTCAGTCTGCTGTCTGTGCGTGCCTGCACTCTGATGGGTCTCTCCGTTGAGCATATCGCTGATTCAGCGACTGTGACTGCTCTTGACACCCGTAGCATTGTCCTGCGTGCTTCATTCGTAGATGATTTGTACCGCATTGCTCGGCCCTCCTCCCCTTGCTCTCCCTCCTCCTCTGGTCGTGTTTTTGTCACTGGTGTTCTATCCCCGGAACACTAGCGGTTGCTTCACCGACGTCTGTGTCACGTGGGCTCCGACACTGTGTCAAAGCTCATCCGGACACAGCCCGCTCTTGGTCTTGACGTGGCTTCTTTCGAGAAGCCACCCAAGACCGACTGCCTTTTTTGCGCTAAGGGAAAGATGCACCGGTGCACTTACCCTAATTCGCGTTCCCGAGCGCTGAGGCCCCTCGAGTTGGTCCACTCGGACCTGCTCGGTCCTCTCCCGGTGGAGTCGCTGTCCGAGAGGGGCCGGTATGCTCTGACGTTGACTGATGACTTCACCCGGATGCGGTGGGTCTACAGTCTACGTCAGAAGAGCGACGCCGCCCTTGCGGTTTGGCTCTGGCTCGTGCTGGCTGAGCGTCAGTCTCGCCACACGCTACATACCTTTTGCTCGGATCGCGGCGGCGAGTTCCTCGGCGAGATGGACTCCTTCTTTGCTGAGCACGACATTTTTCACCAGGTCTCCGCTCCTGCTACCCCTCAGCAAAACGGTGTATGTGAGCGCTGGAACTGCACCATGGAGGATGCGGTCCGCGCCATGTGGTCTGAGTGCGGTGTCCCGGAGTCCTTCCCATTCGAGGGCTTTGCCTACATGACTTGGGTCTGGAACCGCCTCCCGCATGGTCCGCTTCCGGATCATGTTACGCCGTACGAGCTCTGGTTTGGCCACCGTGCTGATCTTCATCTCGCACGCGTGTGGGGATCCCTGGCCTCCGTATGGTACACCGAGGACCAGCAGGGGTCCAAGGTCTCCCCTCGGGGGCGCTTGTGTGCCTTCATCGGCATCTCCATGCGGTCGAAGGCCTGGCGCTTTTGGGACCCCACTCGCCGTTGTGTCATTGCATCCCGTGACGCGTTGTTTTTTGAGTCACTCACCTACCGTGATCTGACTTCGATCACAGCCCTCTCTACGGCTCATGTCCCTTCCTGTGAGGATCCTCGGCGGATGGGGGAGACCTCTGCGCCAGCGACCATTTCTCGTCAGGCTGATGTGTCCGCTCGAGTCCCCTCTCGATCTCCAGCGCTTGATGATCCGGCTATCATTGCCGTTGGTCCGGAGATCCCGCCTGTTCAGCCTGTTTCAGACCCCACAGGTACCGCTGCTCTCACGCCTCCTCCTGCATCACCACCTGTGTCCACTGGTACCCCTGCTCTGGCGTCTCATCCAACACAGCCCACTCCTGTCTTTACGTCGGCTGACACTCCTGTCTCAGTGTCCGGGCCAGCCTTGCCCGCTGTCACCCCCAGCTCAGTGTCCCCCACACACGCATCTCCTCACACGGCATCTCCGACTGCCTCGTCTCAGCCCTCACCAGCTGTACTTGTACCTGTCCCTGTGGTCGTACCTGTTCCCGAGCCTCAGGTGCGCCCCTCAACCTCCGATTACTCCCGTGAGCCCGGTGGTCGCCTTCGACCACTGGATTCTGGAGCTCAGCGAGCGTCGGGTTCCGGACCCAGACGTTCCTCTCGCAGCATCGCGAGTGGTGATCCAAGCACAAAGGCCTTAGGCCTGAGTGTCCGCACTGAGCTTTCAGAGGTACACCCAGCGTGCCCCATAGGGCACGACCTCGTCACTCGCGAGTTCCATATCGCCTGTGACGCAGCAGGTGATCTCGTGGCCGTCAGGCCTGACACTAAGGCGTGTGCACTTGCCACTCAGAGTTCCCCCTCTATGGCGCCTGACCCGGGCACATTGAGGGAGACTTTCTCATCGTAGGATGCTGATGCCTGGCGAGCTGCTTGCGAGGATGAGCTTCGCACTATCCGAGAGCACGGAGTCTACGAGCTGGTCGACCTTCCCCCTGGGAGGAAGGCGATTCAGGTCAAGTGGGTCTTTCGCAAGAAAGTGAAGCCGGATGGCTCACTGGAACGCTACAAGGCCCGCTTGGTCGTCAAGGGGTTCTCTCAGATTGAGGGAGTTGATTACACTGACACCTTTGCCCCTGTCGGCCGCATGACCTCAGCTCGAGCTCTGTTCGGTGTAGTGGCTCAGCATGACTGGGAACTACACCAGATGGATGTGAACAACGCGTTCCTCCATGGCTCT